>DWON01001153.1:0-26077 GCA_018251015.1 Phocides pigmalion okeechobee | reverse complement strand
GATTAAATACGTTTTTATAAAGAGCTAGTTCTAAATATTTGAAAACAATCATAAAGAATCAACCACTTATTTTTCTGTGTTAGAATTCGAAAAATGTTTACGGTTATTGGCGGAATGTTAGCTTCTTTGTCATCGACCTATCCTATTCTTAGTATAGTTCAGTGTAGTCGCTCTTTGTTTCTCATTCTATTTCGGGATATATTTTTCGTCTTTCTACTATTGCTTAGTTTAACTGTAAAATAATCTAATCTGACATGTTAGAGTATTAGTTGGTTCTCGTCTAATAAAATTCTTTTTTACCTAATCTGGGAAAATACATTTAGATAAGCAGCACCGCAGCAGCTTTTGGGATTGATAATTCTTTCGTCAAAACTTTATTTATGGCTCTTTTTATGTTCGCGCCATCTGGAACTGGTTTTGTAAATCTATAGGGCTTACCAGGTGCACTCTAGCGAATGCAACGAATAACATTTTTTTTAATATTCAATAGTTACAAGCTTTGAACCACAGTTCCGTTAACAACGTTTACGTAAACATTAATATATGTTAAGTTTCTTGGCATTCCTTTTTTCTTGGATTTTAAATTATCATGAGCCACGGCGGCCAATGTAGACTTTCATTTCCGTTCTTTGGATTAGAAAACGGGACGAAGATCGTTGAACGAACAGGTAATACATCTACTGTCGAAGATTGGAACAGCGTCGCGGAAACCTGTGTCCTACATCTCTATGATGGAGTAGATAATACGAGTATTGAAATACTCATGCCAAGAAATCGTTTCTATATTTAAAATGCGTATCCATTTTATTGGATGTATTTTATCAGTTATTTTCTTTTATTTTATTTGTAAGATTGTCCTGGACCTGTCAAACTATTAATATAAAATAAACTATTGGTATACATCATTTACAAATTTAATATGGCATCCAAAACTCCTAGTTGCAATATATTACTCAAGACTCAAGAAACATTTCCTTGCTTGCTCATGAAATTAAATTAATAATTTAATTACTTATTTAATAGCTTTTATGATATTGATTTTTAATACTTACAAAATTCATCTCAAAGTAGGTTGCGTGTCTGAAGTAACTTAGTCATTTAATTGAAATTCCAATTCATTATGCTCGATGTCAAAGCGAGAAGCGAAGAGCGCCTTTTAATATGTTGTAAGATATAATATTGAGCCTGGAGCCATTAGTAACGGGGAATCAACGTCGTAACATAAGGCGTCCTATTATTGAGTCCGTCCGTAATAGCCTTGCGACCTAATGACGTGAAAGCTCTCCGGTAAGCTCCTTCAAGATATTAATAAAGGAAACCCTAAATTTGCGCGATTACTTGATACCTGAACACTATGCCTTGAGTTTTAATAGACAATGTAAGATGTTTAAACTTTGGTAGGTAGACGTTATGGATGAGGTATTAAATTTAGTAACAAGATATAACTTTAACGTGAGTTAGTTAACTATAAGACGGATGAAACTTGAACGTTATCGCTTATGCATCATTTTTATGGTAGAAAAGTGGCAAATAAGCGTGTAGAGCGTCTGTAGTTAAATCGTCGCTGCAGCCCATGGACGTACATGGACTTCCTCATATATTTTTTAAAAAGTCTGAAGTACCTAATTTTGTACGTAGATGAGAAAAGACCTTCTCCAGAAGACACTAAATTGTCTCGCTTGTAAGTAAATGCGGGATCCACATCCCGCCGGCAGAAAATCAATTGTTTTAAAGCGGATTGTGGTTATTAAATTAAGTAAATAAGACTATGCAAACCTTTGAAGTCTAAGTTTTTATGAACTTATCTATTTAGCAAAAATATAGCTTAGCGAGTATTTATTGGTACAGAGTTCAAAAACGTGAATAACCGGACGAGCAGCATTCTATCCCAGCCCCTTAGATTAGCAACGGTAGGGCTGGTATTGTATTTATACCTCTATAATCATGGATTTATTATTATGGTATCCCTTGATAAAAAATGTGGTCGTTACGGTATGCTCGACTTATATGAAAAACAGAAATTGATGGTTGCGCAAAGATTTTATAATGAATTATGGCGTAAAACTTTGTACATAAAATAAAACTTAAGGAAGTCGGTTAGAAATGCATATAAATGCAGTGAACTGATACAAAATCCAATAATTAAATATCAAATAAAGTAAATGAAAATTTGCTTTATAATTATTAATTTTAAAAGAATATATAGAGAATATACATAAATATATATAGTAAATAACTATAGAGTACAAAGCGGTAGGAGAAAAGGGGCGTGGTGACATTACAGGGCGTCATGCCGCTTGTAATAATGCTACAGGTAGTCGGACTTCCTGCAATGTATGTTTTCACCGAAATTATGATATATTAAATTTTATTGTGTTTCTTTTATAAATTAATCCCCCGGATGAATCCGTTCTTATTAACAAATTGTACTGGGTACATGATGTATCATATTCTGAGTACGTCTGAGTGAATGTTGGTATTAATTGGACGCATTCGGGGTTCTAGGTGCATTGGCCGCGGTGACATTTAATTAAATTGACTGGTGGCCGCCGCAAATCGCTGACCCGTCTCGTGCGTCGGCGGACTACAATCCTTTTTAATTCCTTTTTATTCCGTGTGGCGATAATGTTGTTTATTCATAGTGGTTTCATTACAGTGTAACACAATGTATGTAACAAAATGTAACAAAAATCTCCATTCAAATAATATAGGAGCATGTAAGTGGTGATAACTGAATGGTAGGATTCCGGTTGTTCATGTGAGGGATCCGGGATTTGAACCTGGTACGCACGATCTCTCTTGTTATATGCGTATTAGAAATTAATTAAATGCTTGTTTTGACGCGGAATATTGCGTTAGTGTTCATTCCTAAGTTCTTCATAATGTTCTCAATGGTATGCGAAGTCTATCCGTATTTTTTAGTACGCACTTTGAAAGGAGATCTGTGACCAGCATTGGAAAAGTAATGGGACGTTATGATGACTGGAATATTTTTTCTATATATTTAATTTAACAAACTTAATCTTCTTAACTAAAGTCCTTAAGTTATGATTTTATAACGATAATCAGTATGAATAATGCAATGTTCGTTAACACACGAAAACTTCGAAAATATCTCATATTTGCATCAGCCATCACATTTTATATTACAATACATATTCCTGAGGCAGCGTAAACCTATTGTCCAGATCTCTATATCTAGAATACCCTGACCGGATAGCGCGTCTCGAGGGCATGTACAACTACAACAGATGCTGCGAGATAAAGTCCCTGTTCAGATTTGTCCAATATTCCCCCGTAGAATACATTTGCAACATAGAAATCCTTACAAAACGAAATACGTACTCGAAAGCCCGAAAGCAATACGCAGCGTTATCGAACTATCTCTCGTAGTCTTTCCGAACTATTAGTCAATGTTCCCATAAAACGTTTTATATAGTTATGCCATTGCATTATCATTGAAAGAAAATGCTAATTTAAGATGAGTCATCATCTACATAACAAAAGCTTGCTCAGCTAGATCGTGCAGTCCATACGTTATGTGGTTACATGTAATATTATCATACTATCTAAGAAGCTCTATAAAAATGTCCCACTTCCTCTTTCGTTGCTTATGCGAGCATAAATGAGGTACAAGATGCGGGCACTATATTATGTAGTAACAGAATTTGTAGTTGTTACCGAATTGTAGGTATGTGCGGTAATTAAATTGGTATCGATATTTTGGATTTATTGTATCGGGATTGTGTAAGACACTGTCGACGTAAGAGTAATGAATAGGTGCAACAAAATCGATAAAAAATATTGATAGATAATTTAACGTACCTTATTCAGTCAATAGCATCGGAAGATTCGATACTGATATCGTTGTTTCGTTTTAACCGTGTATCATTATAATTTGTCCGAATTCGAAACATCGATTAATCATATACGTATCGATGTTTGAACTGGTACTTTCAAATAGGTTGTACATCACTAGCGCGTTCGGAGGCGGTGTGCGGTCGTACAGAAAGCAGACACATTCTCGTCCAACACAACATGAGCAAGCGCAGGGTCAACGGTCGGCTCGACTGGTACGCCTGGGAACCAAAGATAAATATTTGAATTTCAACACTTAATACATATGCTTAGCAAATTGAATATGAAGTGTTCTGGCAACCGCCCGTGTTTACGGTGAGTGAGAATTGTGGGTCGAGCTTCCTGATACACCACATTGCATCCAGTAAAAATATTTCGTGTACCATGACTATTATCAACATTACGTTTTCTTATCTTACTTTTTATGCAATTACTAACAGATACGTACAAAGTAAGTGTAACTAATGTGGTTATTCAAATAAAGTATACGAATATAATTTGAACACAATACTAGTTCCAGTAACTGTTATTATGATAAAAATATGTAGGTAAAATGTCATCCACAACACAACAAAAGGTAGTGGACAAGGTAGTAGTAACACAGTTCGACGGGGGAGCTACCGTCGTTGCCTTAATAATCCGCCATAAAACATTTCTTGTTTTTGGTTTGAGAAGTGTGATTGCCGGACACATTTACAAACGAAGTTATCATCTCAGTCCCCAGGAGTACCAACGCATCCATTTATGACGTTTAGCAGAATTTTAGTCTTTGTTTATGGTTAGACATAGATGTTCATAAGCTACAGAGTCCATTCAACATCAAGGGACCTGTATAGTTTTTGCTTCTTTTTCAAACATAAAAAAGGAATCCAGTCCAAATCCTTATAGAAATGAGAAACGTAAAAACTGTTTGTAGCTGAGACAGATATTTTTGAGTATTATGAAAGGTCTAACGGTAATTTATCTAGAAATTTGCGGAGTAAATAAGAAAACGCAAGCTATTATTTTTGCACTTAAATCTTAATCCGTTAATCCCAGCCGTCAATTTTCGTTACGTTTAATCTATGTTTTAAAATTACGACTATGTAATAGGTCGCTACAATAAACTCGGATAGAATACAAAAAGGCTCGTGAATATTTTCCTGTGCTTCCTTCTAATAAAAGGAATTGGAAGTGGGCTTTGAATATTGAATCAGGCGTATCGGTGACATTGCGGCTGATCAAAACATGTTATAATGATAATTTTCCGGTCATAAATATTAATGGAACATTCTTCAAAGAACGCTTGGAATTGTAGGACTTTGGACTTACTTTATTTTTTAATAATTTATCTGAATAGTAATACATATTGATTGAACGTTTTAAGGTGTGTCATATGCATAACAAATTTGTAGTTAAGATTTTATGCTAGCAATTCGCAGTAAGCTTAGGACAACGCAGTCATGAGATGGAAAACTGAAAGTTCGAACTGCAGTAAATTAGCCTTTTACCAGTAACTTTTGTGTAAAAAGACGTTTTAACTAAGGCTAGGAACGAAACTGATAAATGATCAGTTTTGATATAGTTCCGGCTTAACGATCTGCGGCTTTCAAGCAATACTTCTTTACCCCGGTAATTGTTAAGCAATATATTGTCCCCGGCGAGGCATCTTTCTAAGGATAGGGTACGTCGTTTGGCTAAACCTATGTTGAATTAAGGAGTATTCCTCCCAGTGGGTGGGATAGTCATAGCTAGTTTAGAGATATCAAAGGAACGGGTAGCTATTTGTCTGACAGGATATCGAATCCAGATCCTTTTTCATGACATAACAGCAGCATAACAGCATGGCAACTCCTGGGTAAAAATAAATAGGGTCAATAAAAATGTAATGATAAACGAAGTATGCGCTTAAGTTAGACATTGTCCGGTCAATTGCAAGGAAATACGATTGTGTGAATACCGATTACATTATGATAATAACTGAGAAGGCATGCATTACAATGAACGTGAATATGAAATTACCCGTCTGGACATAGTACTGTTCCATATCGGATAGGGTACGTTTAAGGCACGATGTGACATATTTCGATTTTCCAACGCTATTGTCCTATTAATAGAGTATTGTCATTGAGGTTCTTTATGCTGTCTCCTAACCGGCTTGCTATCCCAGTTCTGTGATGGGGAGAGTGATCACCTCTTGGATGGTCACTGAAACTAAATCAAATGTGACATATGTGAAGTTATAGCATATAAATAGGATCATTGCCCCAAAACAAAACACAGTAGGCAAAACGCTGTGTTTCGTTATATGAAGATGAAAAAGATGTTGCGATGGTACTGTCTAAAGTTTCCCACGTATTCTTTATTAGGTACTCTAGCGGGTGCACTTTATATGATGTTATTAACACTGCAAATGTAGGGCAGGAACGTTTTGCAGTAAAGAAATCGCATTTGAATCAGCAAGAGGTTTACCGCCTTCGAATTTTTAAACTGACTGAAATAGAGTAATTATTTGAATTATAATTAATTTATTGAATAATATATCTGTAGGCAATAAGTTAAATTTACATTGAGTACATGTTTTCATTTCTAAATGGAACGTGGACCAAATCGTGGGTAACAGCTACTTTTAATATACGATCGATGTACATAGTTTTGAATCAATTGTGGAAGTAACATAATAATAAATACAGATAGCGTCTGAACTAAAAAAGAGGGAAATAAAAAAAATGTTATCATAACAGTATGGGTATCAAACAAAAAAGGGTAATTTCAAATATGTTACCACAGTGAAACAAAGAAGGGAATCCACTTCTCAGAACTAAGATGATAACCTCATATGTAACTGTAAAGCCATACACTTTTCACTACACTTACTTTACGCTAAAAATGGGGATCAGGGTGTACCATCTACCCGTTCGAACAGCACAGGTTCTGCAATTTTTCTATTATAAAAGTTTTTGTAGTCGGATTATTTTATCATTCCTTTCATTCAATTATTTATCTTGTTTTTTTGCTGCTAACTATTGTCCCACTTCGACTTTCTCACTAGAGTAAAGAAGAGAGGCAATATTTGACCGCTCACGTACTTTAATTCCTACCCTTATGCGGAGAATGTAATAAATTTTATCTTGTAAGATCGGCATGCGACGTGCACGCTCTATACACGCGAACCTAATATTATGACTTGGGGACTTCGTATTTGTTCGTGATTATAGCATTTTTGTTCCAAACAAATAATGAAGTAAGATTAGTAGCTTTGGTTGACGTCGTAACAATCACGATATCACGTTTTGTTTCAATTAATTGGTGATTTCATTTATTTTTTATATACTTTTCATTATAATAAACATTTAATGAGAATAAGCGTAAATTAATTTTGATTACGATGATGAAGATGTGTCATTTGTGTGACATATGTCTAATTTGATAAATAATTTACGTATCTGACCACGAATTGAACTAAACAATGTCTGTTTAGAAAATCGGTGATCCACCACTGTGTTATGTACATTTTATAAACAATTATATACTTATCCAACGACACAAAAACAAAAAGGATATTGATTCGTAAATACAAAACCTTTTACGGTTCGGATATTCCAAAGATTTTACGTCGAAGTGTTGGTAATGCACGGATCCTAAAGGAATTGTGTGTTCGAAGTGGCCGTGTTCAAATATTGTCTCGAGTTGTAAACGCCTTTGAAAGCAGAGCTACGAAAAGTTCTTTTATATACTCACAAGTAGAAATTTACATATTGTGTATTGTTAGGTAAGTAATGTACATAGCGTATGTAAAATATGATATACTATTTGCAAAATGATAGAGCCTGAACGGTGCGGGTGTTGTAGGTACCAGAGCCACACTCATTTATTGCGTGAAGCATTATTTGCATTTTGTTAGAAGTACATGGTGGCTCTATTGAATTTTGTGGTGATGATCTTATTCCTCAGGGCAGCAACCCTTACAGGTACTTAGGATATTAGATAGTACCTACTTCAGTTCTGTTTAAGGTTTGGCGTGGATGTCCATGGAGTATAGTGATCAATTACCATCAGGTGGCTTGCACACTATTCATACTCCTAACATAAAAAACCGATATCATAACAGCAACGTGAGCAAAAGATTTGTTTTTATTTATGTGTGCATGTAAAAACTAGGTACTACTACGTAAAAGAAGTGTTAAAGAATACAATTTTGCTACATCCGCCTACATGTTACGTTTTGAGACATGTTTGAGACAGTCTTTGAAACAATACACTGTAGAAATTAACGTACCGAGACGAAAGACTTATGTAGATTGTGTCGCTTCAAGGATCATTCAAAGCTCTTCTGGCTTCTTGCTTCGCTGTCACTTTCGTACACTTCATTCTTTTATTACTTCACATAAAAGAAGGCTATTTGTTTTTTACATTTATAGGATTGTACAACATGTATGACTACAACCCTATTTATATTTCTTTGCTGGGTATAGACCGCTTGCTTAACTAGGCGTGTCTGAAGTTTATTTTTTCACTCTCCTACGCTATCCATTGAGGGAGATATGGTTTGAAGAGTGGCCTATCGGATGTTTTAAAACGCCTATAGGACCTCCGACAAGGTTTGACGAATGTGTCAAATACATTAAGGCCTGGTTAGTGAACATGCTCCCGCAAGCACGAAACCACATAGGAAATTTTGCCACTAGTGCTCACCCATTGTGTATCTCTTGACTGCGCCAAACGCAGCTCAATTTTTCGAAGGTTCACGTTCTTTTACTTGCACTGGAAGTATATGTTCCTTTACCGTTATAGACTAAGTCTTACTATACTATTTTAATCGCAAATTAGAAACAGAAATGTCATTTTTGTCGTCGACAGATGAAACTTGATACGATCTACTACGTAAAAGATCCTATAGTTACTCACTTTTTATTTAACAGAAGCAGAAATTGCAGGTAGTAGTAGCTTATAAAGCGCTTGCAATGGACCCACTAATGTTGTAAATTATAGTGCTCTGTGAGAGACTGAGCCCTAGAGTATTGAAATGTTAATAAGATCATTTGTATTTCTGACTCCGAAGCCATTTTACACTCCACACCTGCACGTAATAATACATTTATTTCTTTTTGTATGAAATAAATATAAATCTTCCCGCTAACGTGTTTTGAAGTGCCTTCTCTGCGCTGTGTGCCCGGTCACCAATCGATAGAGCTCGTGTTGTTTCAGACGAACATTATAGTTTGAGTGGACCACGACGAATTGACTATGAAAATACGTACACTCTTCACTCTCAGTTCAGTTTAATAGCTTTAGTATGTTTACCTATTTGTGACGAGTCATTGAAGTATTACGTAACAATTAAATATTGTCTCTATTCAAAACTGATGTTCAAAAGTTTGTAGCAATCAGCGGAGTCTATACAAAATAGTGAGAAATTATTTTATATGCATATGAAGATTAAAAGTAAATTGAATTAATAATACTATTAGTATACCGCTATGTTTAATAGTCCTTCATAAAATAAAAAGCTTGTAGGTGGAGGCCTAGTAAAAATGTTTATAATGTAAGCAAGAGACGTTACAGTGTGTACGTTATAAGATGAATCTGCGCAAAATAAGGTAGAAATAATTGGAGAGTATCTTGAGATCAAGAATGTATCTTGTACATTTAGCAGTAATTAGGTGTTTATTCCCGTTAGGTAGGAATCCATGATCCCCTTGATCCATGGGGTTTGAAGTTAAAATGTTTTCAATAATAAGTCTCGCGTTTGGTGGACACTGTTGTGACAAGAAGGCTAGTTCATATCTCACGCAGAGAATTGGGATCGCTATTCAGCGTGAGACTGCGGTTTTTACCAATACGCTGCATGGGCACAAAACTTCTTGTAGATTTTTAGGTTTAGGCGTTTTAAGGTTGTGAGTGTCATATTTAGATCATAAAGTTCATTCTTACAGCTCGTTATCCAAAAATGTTTATGACAAGGTACATACATATGTCCTATCCGAATAAACAATAACGACAGTGTTAAAAATATAACAGTAGTGATCTGCAGTATCTTACAATAATCGATAGTCTGTGTTATTTCTGGAGAGAATTTTAAGCAAGTGCTTCACGGAAATAGGGCTGTGAAGTGGAACCTAACGATTTATGCAATGTTATTTAAACTTCTAAATGCACTTCAAGAATTTGCTTAAATGTGATTTATGTGTTATATTTCCTTTCTTGCTAACAGTACGTTTCGTCCTGACTATGTATTTTGTAGTGTCCTTCTGACTGCAATACAGTGTTGTAGAGAATTCGGCTAATGGTGCGCACTGCATTTGAGATTAGTCAAGTTTATGATAGATCATCCTCAATATTGGAGCACGTATGGGATTAACATCCTCATCCTTTTTACTTGAGGTTTACTAATCGAAATAACTCTCAATAAGTAATAAAACATTTTGACCGTTTGGTTATTGCTACTCGGGAGGACTACGATGGTCGCCTCGTATATGACAGAGCATATGTATATTTACCATCGAAGCACATATCGCTTCTCATTACAATGCTTGTGGGTTGAGACTTGCTCATTCTCATAATCCTATTCTGTACATTAAGATAAAAGGAATGCTGCTTAGCAGCAGATATATTTATAAATTAGTCAATCATTAACTTTTGCATGTAGAAGGTACTTATGCGGTATATGGTCGGTCGCCCAATCGATAGTGTTCGTGTTCAGACGAGGTGTATTATTGTTAAGCGGCCATGTTTCTACTATAGAAATAAAGCTGTACTAGTTTGTAGCACCAATTAGAATTGCCAGTGCAAATTTGCTGGCATTGTGGTCAGACATTGGCGTTGACCCACGCGGACACACACATGCTATTAATGTATTTTAAACAGAACTATTGAGAGTTTTCGACTTTAGAGAGTTTTAATAGACTTATAGATTACCATAACGAAAGGATATTTTCAAGAATAGAAGAATTAACATTGTCACACCGGCTTGTAAGAACTCCTTTAGCGGCCGCTTTTTGAAAAAAAAAGCATGTTGGCATAAGTATTTATTGCACATATATGTGATAGTCATGTCGATCTTTTTAAGGTTACCTATAAGCCCACGACAGGTTTAATTTTGAATGATAGGTTACAGACACTTAGAAGTAGATGTCAAGAACTCTACACTTTACAGATCTGGTTCTCGTTTTTTTAACAGACAATGAATTTTTTTCGCTGTGCAGTTATCGGTATGACTTAATCCTTAGCGAGTTATTTTGCTTTGTCATAATTGGATATCGCCGTTATACCAGAACATGGCTATGGAATAATTAAAATTTCAATATTTATATTTCTCTCGCAATAACTTAAGATTAGACTAAAAATTAAAGTAGCAGGTTCAAATTTCTTAGGTATTTCATTTTAAAACTGGAAACGAAAATCTTGAGCGTAGTGGAGTTGGAGAGGAAATTGTTTTAACTTGGGAAGTTGTTACCTATCAATTAAGTAAGCATTTCTAATTAAACTTTGGGGCGCTCTTCCTGACCCGTTTCAGACTTGTTAAATACAGAGTAAGCGACAACACCAAAATTGCCTTTTTGGACTTTCTTTTTGTATAAGTTTCGAAAATCTTTTCTCATTAAATGGAGTAAAGATATTCAAATTTAGTTATCGGCAGGTTGTAAAATTGTTAATGAAGAAGAAATTTTAATATCCAAGATCAAAATCAATATTGCCGCAATTTTTAAGGATTTTTTTATTGGCTATATTTCCTCTTTATTACTTTTAACGTACATAATATTATCTATTTCTTCTACTAGTTTAATTGGTTTGTAATCTAGAAATGACCAACAACGTACATTAGAATACAATCTCATTTGATAGATTTTTTTTTTGACGAAAATATATTTATTAATATTAGATGCAAATACCTTCCATAGAAATAAAGGTTACCAAATCATGTTGGAGTCATATGTTTATAGGAGAAATAACAATTTTGCAAGTCATATAATATCAAGTGCCGGAAAGCGATTACCACATATATTTTAGTGGGAACAGGTAATCTCTATATTTATTACAGTGTAATGGCTAAAGTTCCACCTATAACTTCGAATTTCCAATTCCTAATCCGTTTAGGTATTAGTTGGTAGTGAAAATGCCAAATCTTCTCAAATTATCCTTACGTTGTATAAAAAAGTATAATACGCCCTTTTCTTTATTACCACCATGACTTGCCTTGATTCGCAACGATACAGAAACACATGAGTGTGCAAAAAACACTTTTTATGCAAATGCGTCAAACACATAAATCACCAACAATCATAAAGGAATATTGTTGAAGTAAAAATTTATATTATTGCAGTAATTGCCACAGAGACTACTACAAGTACATTTGATAAATACGAATTAGTTTTTTTGTACCATATACGTACATAAATAAAATGATTCGTTGAAATAATGTACTATTTTTATTGATATCCAAGTAACCAATTAATTATGTAGACCATTTTGACCAGACGCATTTTGAAAGACCTAGTGATCTATGGACTATTGTTAGGGACGTATTAGGGAATGCAAGGTCCATGAGCACTCTAAAATTTGGGACCTTGTTGGAAAGTTGCAGTTTAAAAATATCGTTTTTGTATTTAATATTAGTTTCAATTAATTATACTCTTTAGAAGAGAAACTGATTTGGTGATGGAAATTTTAAGTATTTACCTATAAAAAAACTCGCCTCTTTTATACATATAATGCCTTTTGAAGGTCCCTTGAGGACCCTGGGAACGTACTCTGTGTGATCTTATGGTAAATTGTATTGATTATTGTCACTGCAATGTTAATAAAGCACATCTGCAATCAACAGAAAAAATGGGTTAATTAAAGCGGAATGTTTTACGGTAATACTTATTAACGTTGACGTGAACTGACTCAGACCGAATATATTTAAACCAAATTACGGCCAATATTATTATCTTCTATCTGCAATGCTGTGTTCCGACATAAATAAATTTTAAAAAGTATTTATGAATAACACATTTTTTACTTTCAAAAAGTAGCATAAAATCGTTTAGGCCAGCTGATGTTGAGTCGTCACTCTAGCCCGTTCTCACCAGATAAACACCACAAACGGAACTGAGGTCATACCTGAACTCTAACCTAATAAACTGCTCTTTTAAAATGGTCCCCTTTATTGTAAATTGTACCCAATAGCCATGTTTTAGCAACCGAAACACAAGAACTATTTATTATACTTCTTGTTTAAACAACACTTGCGAAATTACGAGCTATTTTACCCGTCACTTTTTGGATATATTTTTACTTTCAAGTATTACATTTTAAATTATTATACATAAAATTTCAGTGTCATATTTAAACCCCATACGTAAATGAGGTGTCATTAATTTTACAGTTTAAGGGGTCTTAGGTCTTTTTTCTTAGCTTTTTTTATTATTTGAGTGATTTGGTTTACAATCCCATATTCCCATGTTACAATAAGTGTAGTTTACCTAATTCTAGTTATAACCGGCCCCTATATCTGCAATTACTATTTACTTTCTAGATTTTCATTTTTTTTAATCAAAAATTAACATATCATATGAAGATATCAAACAAGAAGTCAACTATGTTCCCAGCGTACACATAATAAATATTTTAAATTGAAAGTTAATAATTATTTTAAAATAACCTAAAACAATATATCAGCAACCAAAACTAACTGGCTGGCAAACATACTCGTATATGGTTTTTATCATGTTTCAAAGTTTTGTAAATTTCTCATGTAATTAAATTTGATGTAATTATTTTATAAATCTTTTATAACCCCATAACCCTCAAATATTACTTTGTACTATTACGTAGCATATTGTGTCAGTCGTTTTGCAGAAATATTCTAATCATGTTACCGTGGTAGGATTAATCACTTTAAAGTTTTCCTACTCTCCAAGCAAAGAGAGTGCTGCTGTAAATTTACTCTTCTTATTTAAACTTTTACAGTGGTACAGCGTAAAGTGATTGTTAGCTTATTCTGAGAGTTGTATTTACTTTTGTAAGAAGTAGGTAGAATAGTGTAAAATGTTACACTACATAGTACTAATAGGGCATAGAATTAAAATTATCATTTAAGATTTAAGGCCGAAATCAAGTCGCATTAAAATGAAATGAAATGGAGTTAATTATTGCACAAAATATTTTAATCTATAATTTAACATTTTTTACCATATTCTAAACTGTTTATGTTATGCAGAAAAACTACTCAAATTCAAGCGATAAACGCTCGTTAAATAAACTAAATACTTTTTAAACTGAAAATATAAAATCTTTATGTAATTTTAAAAATATAATGTAGCAATTGCTGGTACTACTTACATTAGTATGACTAAAACCAAAACCGGTAATCCTCTTATATCAATATTCTATCTTTTTAAAGGTATGGATTATTTTGTCATATCAAGAAAGACCAAAAGCTATTTATATCTATGTAACAGAGAAAACTCTGCATGTATATTGTATCAAATAGCTAATGTGCGTATAAATAGGGCACAGTTTGTTTTCTATACGTTGTCGTGTTTAAGCTTTTAATCGAATTTTACAACATACTCTTATAGTTCACTTTATTAATTTACATACCTAAATATGTTTTATTTGAAAAATGTTTCAAAAATGCCTGCTTTTCATATTTTTCCTTTGGCTATTTCAGTAACAGTACCACAAAGCAAACATAAGCAGTGGCAGTTAGAATTTCAGGTTAAGTTGCGTAATTAATTGGCAACGTGTTCGTATCGACCGCCCTCGACTGCCGTTACCTACTACTTGCTAGGATAATGTTCAAAGGTATAATTTTCCTCTTTTCTCTTCGTACGCTAAGAAGGCTCATTTCCTCACATTTCACGAACGTGCAAATCGGGGAAATAGATTTAATCTAAAATATACACCTAACGTATACACGTTTTGTATCTACAATATTTTTGTACATACTACAAAATTCTGCCTTGGTTCTATGTTAAATATACTCGTAAAGTAAATTTTTAGTAAAAATTATATAACTACCGTTTTTCAAATTTCTTTCGTGCATGTTTTTTATATTTTCAGTAAATCAAACGAGCGTGCAGGCCACTAGTTGCTAAGTGATTACTGCAGCCCATGGAAATAGACGTCCAACCTCAAACAGAGCTGAAGGTCTATCTAAAGTCGAATGCAGACGCGTTGCTAGGTCTGAGATGTTCACATCGCTTTTATTTATAGCTGGTGACCTTCTCATTCGAAATACAAAATCACGGTAATTCCATAGGCAGACCAGAAGTGTACCGCCAACGAAGTATGTCTGCCAGTTATTAATTGAAAATCGCTGGACAGTTGTTTTTTTGTTTTTATCCTTTCGATTAAAGCAGCATATAATAAACATAAACATTCTGACTAGCTTTAGCAAATTTACCTTTTTTCACTGCAAAGTCTACATCATATATATATATCATTCTATATCTACAGCATCAAATTAACATTTCCCTCGCAGTAGTACCACCGCACCAATGCTGATTAACTGCGAAAACTATCGCCGCACCACTGATAGTTTTCGTACTTAATCAGCAAAGTGTGTCGGTTTTACTACTAGAAAATGTCATCCTACTGAAATTCACGCCAAATTACTCATTAGCTCTTTTTAAATTGGACTGGTCGCAATTAGCATCCCTTTTAATTTAATTGGACGATGTGTATAGCGCAGTCCAGTTATTTGGTTTGAAACTTTTCAAAATGTTAAACATTCAATTAGTATTACACTATTTCAATTGGTAAAGCCTATTATCATACGATATCATGACCTTATTAATGCAGAATGAAATACCGCTAACAAGTGTTTAAATAAATTAACATTCTCAAAATTATCAATCTGACCTTATTATTTATCAGCTTTATTAAAACAAACGAGTTCTTAATTACAAAACTCACAAGAAGTGCCTATTTCTTAATGTAGTTTGTGTGTCGTTATCTTAAATTTATTTAATCTTGCATTTGATGTAATTTTAAAATAACTTCACCATTAAATCAATATTGTCCAACTACTGGGCACAGATCTCCTCTCAGATTGTCAGGATTAGGCCACGTTCTTCCTCGCTGTCCAAGTGGGAATTGGTAAACTTCACAAATTTTAGAAAAGTCCACTTAGAAACTTCGGAGAACTCTCAAGCATGAAGGATTCCGCACGAGGATTTACCAGACCGCCAAATCTTATTTAGTTTTTATAATAAAATTTTATAACATGCGTATAACTTTGCAAAATCAAAAGTGTTTGTCAGGGAACCTCGACCATCAGTGTGAGAGATCGATTACCACTAGGCAATCACTGATTACTATTACTTGTAATAACCAAAACTAAGTTACACAAATATCAAGTTTTGTTCAGGTACGTTTATTTATTAAATAAAGGTATGTAGGTCAATAAAAATAATAAATATTAATATATAAAAAGAGAAAATTTTAAGCAACCAAAAATTCAACTCACAATAGCGCCCCATTTATAATTTGCGTTGATTTTCATTTTCTGTGATCTATAAAACGAATATAATGAAATCATGCCTTTATCAAACATGGCTTCATCGCATTGATGGCATAATGTCACGTAAAAATAGTTACTGCACGAAGGCAAGTGCCTTACGTAAATGCAAAGTTTTTCTATTTGATTTCATTGTGTTTGATGTTAGAGTAGCTCTTTGACTCAAAGGGGACGGCTCAGGCAAAACATATCTGTCTGACACGCAAAAGGTTTTGTTCCCGGACAGACAAATATTTAAATGACGAATTTTAGTATATATGTATATCTCTGTTGTTTTACGTCCATGGTATCTACGGCGTTCTCACAATTCACGTTGAAATTCTTTTACTGTGTTGGTCAGAAATATGTAAATACCAGCTACACTTGCAAATGACTTGACTACTGCAATGAATAATACATGGAAACGTCACAGTAGGGGCAGTGTATTACTTCCAAATTCCGAAAATATTGACTAAGATAGTCGAATCACTACTATAACAGTGTATAGTATAAACATATATATAACAGATACTGAAAACTGACGAGGGTTATTTACATTTTTATGTTTAAAATATTAAAAAATAGAAGCAAACGAATACTTTCGAATACATATACGCGATTTATCCACCCAATTAGAGCAGCGAAGGTAGTGACATATATCAAAGCAGACACTACGCGGTTTTCATTTAGCCCGTTGTATGAGCCAGCGTGCATTATAACAACGGAATAAAATGCATGTAGCACATACATACATACATACTTCGTGTCGTGTGGCGTTCTGGCCTTTGCATAGCGACCGTACCACTCTACTAGTTACATTTTTCTGCGTCATACGAATAGGTTTCCTATTCATGTTTTATTTCCAACCTACTTTTTCGTATTGTTCTTCCATAAGTAAGTCATTAAATATATTATAAAAACTTTAATGCGTTAGTTGATTTATTTGCGACGTTATCCCCTGGGCAGAGGCAACCGTCCTTCATGGGAGAGGTAACGGGAACTCAAAGTATATAAATCTGTTCCTGGGCTTATTATGAAGTATACTACCTGGCACTTCTTTTTCTCGTTAATTTTACTTTTTGGGTATATTATGGGTAATTCGAAGTTCTTTCACGGCGTCTATCTTGAAGTTCTGAAACTGCAATCCACTTTCACGCATGCTCTCCTAGAAATTTCGCTAGAAAGCTCAATCGGCTAACGCCCTTCTTCCCCTAGAATGTGTACAAGCATCGTTTAATTCGTCGAGCGATTACGTTCCTTGTATTAAGTAGCGAGCATGGGCTGAGCATTATTATGATTTTTTTTCGTGAGACGCGTAATAATAATCCTAACATATCAGTATTATGCTTTATGATTTTCAATCGTGATAAGTAGATTACGATACGTATTTTTTTTATCTAAGTTTAACGGAAGGTACATAAAATTTTCCTTTTATTTCAAATAATGGGCATTATTCAGTAAATCATTTAATAGGTATGTACTTATTATAGTAAATATGTATACCAACAAAATGTGACAAGAAAAATGGTAACAGCCGCTTCCACAAACTTTATTGTGTATAACGCTGGCACGGAAATATTATTTGGGGAGGAATATTTTCCAATTAAAGTTTTCTTTCCAACTTTCTGAAAGCGACGTGACACCGACTGCTCGCTGCTAGAAGTATATTATATTAAGCCTTATGCGCCAATTTCGCTTGAAAATGTTGGTTTACATTTTTTTATGTGAGAAGAGTAGCAAATGAGCATGCACACCACCTAATGTTAAGCAGTCACAGCCCATAGACATCCACGTCCAACCTGAAAAACGGCTGAAATCGTATCTGAGCTCGAATGTAGATACGTTGTTAGTCCTGAGGACTGAGATGGTCGCCTCGCTTCAAAGTGTAGCCGGCAACCGCGCCTATCCACGAAACACAAGCAATGCTTTACGGCGGATTATGAGGGCGGCGGTGGTACATCCCCGGTCGAATTATAGTTCTTCCACCTTCAAATTATAATGTGTAGGAAATTTGTTTATAACATATAGGATATACATGTGGAATATATCACGTTTATTACTTACAAAGCAAAAACATTAGGTACAAAATTATTTACAAAGAAATGTAAGAATGTTTAATAGCATAGGAGTACCAAACAAACTTGCTGTTGCAGTCTTAGCAAATGTTGGTCACAGATTAGAATTAACTGTAATTAGTCTCGGGAGTTACTGCCAAAACTTATAATCCGCCATGAAGCCATCTTTGAATTCATGTGTTTTTATTTTGATGATGTGGTTGCCGGTTATACTGTTAAATAAGGAACCATCGATACTTGAGTGCTGAAAATGCGGCGGAGGCTGCAGAAGAAGCCAAGTAGCGCAAATATGTTCCATTGAGCAGCGATTACGTGTTTGTTTCGCTTGGCTTTGAAACGATTGGTCCATGCATAAAACAGAGCTGGTTCATATCTCACGCAGAGAATTTGGATCGCTATTCAACGTGGGAATGCAGCCAGCGTTTTTGGCACCATGCCGCATGGTTATGGACTCCCTTTAGATTGTTAGTCTTTTATTATAATTAGTTTTAAGGTTTTTATTATTGTAATTAACATGTAAATAAATAAAAACATAAATTGCGGGAACCATCTTAACTTTTAGGAGTAGTATCAATCCTGTATGACGTAGCAAATATGACTTCATTTTTGTTTAATGTTGTATTTTATTTAGGTCCATGGGCTGCAAGCAAAAACTCTAACATAGAAATACAATCGGAATGAAATAGCTGTCATTAACTCCTATATATTTTCTACTCAGTTATAAAATAGCGAGGATGTATTTTCCTAACTGATTACGAATTCCTGAAAACGAATTTACTTGAAGGGTACATACTACTATCGAGTAGCACAAATAGATCCATATCTATCGTCTTCAATGTGTTTTGAGAAGAAAACGCCTCCGTCAGAAGTATTGTACAATAACAACAGGCTCTAGCGAGCTGGTGCAATATCTTGAAATGAAACCTCCGCCTACGTTTCTGTGAAAGTTCCGCAAATAAGAAGAAATTACTTGCTGTTTTTTACTCGCCCTGATATTCGTCGTAAACTCTAATTGTAAAAGCAATATTAGGAACGAAACGTTTTGTATAAAATGGAATAGGATTCCGCAGATTCATTAAAGAATTTTTATTTCAATTACGAGACAAGGCTACCTCTTTTTATTGGAGCAATAAATTACTACGAGGTTACCTCGAATATTATTATAGCTTCATAACTACATCGATTGCGGCCGATTGCTACTTAAGGTAAGGGTGGCAAGTTCTGTGTAGTTTATGAGCTACCTAAGTGTATTTAATAGCAAAAAGTTCCTTTACTCCGAATGGCTTGATAACGACTGCAAAGGATGTAAACAATTAGGACGTAGTACAACCGGCAATTAGGCTAACAACTTGACGATTGGCAACACAATCATCTACTTATTAATGTGCCACGGCTGGGTCGGGTTTCCATTCATAATGTGAAGAATTACTCCACGACCCACCATACTGGACAACTGGGTAATAATACAATTTACATTATAACGCGAGAGAGAGCGCGTAATCAAACTGTTATGACAAGTTTAGCGTTAAAATAAATTATAAGTAATAAATTTCTGACATAGCCATAACATTAAAAAAGCAGAGGCGTATACTCTTGGTTAACCTCGGACCTTGGTGTGAAAGTTTAATTAGAGCTGGTTAATTAGCGATTCACATAGGTGCAAGCGGCCTACAACTCATCTCCCAAGTGGGTTAAATAAGGATTAAAAGGACATTTGTAAGCCCTCCATTTTTTAATTTTCTGACACATAAATTGGTAATAAGACTTTTGTTTCTCATAAAACGATATTACAACTATTGACATTTCTTGAAAATATTTACCCTAAAGGTATTTACTTTTACGAGTATTTAACAAGTACAAGTTCTCGATGGAAATTCCCATCAGACAGGGCGCGGGTTATTTTGAAATACAGTGGCATCTATTTGCCTACACTTATGTATGTAATCACGTTTATGTTAATAATACGAAAATATTACCAAACATAAGTCGTCGTAAAACGATACGATATTATTTTACAAGGCATTCGTGTCAAGAGGACTGACTGGTACGTGTTTGTACTCCAAATATTTGGAGAGAAAGGGGTTGAAGCGTAACAATGGGAGTGCTTTAACATACACAACTCGTTACTTTGTATGTAGACATACTCTCAATCGTGAAAAAATATTTATTTAGGCATTTCTTATTTAACAATGTAACAGTTGTTTTGACTAATTTGGTGCGCCAATATATATTTTACAATGTAAGGTGATCGATGCATGGTTTGAGCGGGGTGGTACTACTGTCAGTCCCATTTGTAACATTAAGTTCTTTTACGTTCCGGTGGTAGTATCAGGCTCACTTTCATATGAGGCGACCATCTTAGACCTCAGGCTAGGCTAAGCATCTGTAATCACGATCTACATACATATATTGTTTTTTATTATAGATGTTCATGGACGAAACTGAAAACTTATTATCAAGTGGACTTCATGTTCGTTTGCTAAGCTTTGTTTCTAGAAATTGTTGAATTTGGTTATAACTTTATGAACATCAGTACTTTAATAATTAGGGTTCTAGGTTCTCTGCCACATTTTAAAATAGTATAAATATATACAAAGAATTGTATCATGAAGTTGTGCATGTTTTGTGCTTCTAGGCGTAGTGGTCCTGCTTTTTAGGAATGTGTTTTCTTTTATAGTTTTTTGTTTAAGTTACCGAAACATAAGATAGCGGCAGGTTATTGTCAGTTTCCATTTTGGGAGAAACAATTACATGATAAAAATACAGCAAATAAGAGGTAGGTAATATTATATCGGGCTGATATAAGAAACGAAATAATAAGTTATAACATTGTTACTGTACAGAATAACATTTTTAATTCTATTATGTGTATTGCTTCTAACAGCCGTAATAACATATAACGTTATAAGATAAATAATTAGTAAGTTTCTGTATTTATTTGATACAAATAAAATTGTGATATCAAAGCATTTAAAATTAAAGAAATATTACGTTAGAGGCATATATTTTACAGGTAAACATTTGTTTGTTACGTATTTGAGAGATTTTACGCTAGGAAATACCGACTAGAAATATACTTTAGCATTACTATCGATTACTGACACCCGTTAGGGCGATATCATGTAAGAACTCGTCGAAATGGCCACCACTCCGCCATTATAGCTCTTTTACATTACAGTCACAACTGAAATTATCATCGCACGTGGCTTTTACATTGATCTCTCTGTACAATCGTAATCTACGTAATCACTTGTATGTTTGGTATACGAGACACTTTACGAGTGCAAATAAGATAATTTGCATGTTTCTCGTTAAAACAAGCTAGCATTACACTAGGAATGTCAAAGTAACAAAATGAAATTATCAATTTGAACACACTTTGGTTACGATAGACCGGGAGAAAAAGGCCCTTAAAATGGGTTTGGAATGCATCGCTTTAGATTAACAATATAGTCACTGATACACGTCACAAAGGATTTTAAAATAATATCATCGCGGAATTTATATATTTTCCTATCTAACAGATACTCACGATTAAGGATTTTTGAAACAGTAGCCGAGCACCTTCTGAACTCAAGTCTTAGACATTGGATACAGCTGTATGAACCTCAGGTGATCTCCGCCGAACTTCACGTCAGTTCGATCGTTACGTTAGAACGTTACTATCTAGTTTTAAGTTAGCACAGACTTGGAATCCAGGTGTTTACAGGTGTTCCACTTTATGTAAATCACAAAAAGTGCAAAAATAGTGTATAAAATTATAGTTAGTGTGGTGTGTTGTGAAATGAAACCCAAAAAGATAAAACAACTAGAAGTAGAATAGATTAATCTATTAGTAGCACCTATCAACAGACTCTCCATGTCTAAGCTGTTTTGCCGTGGTTACGAACCGTGAATTGATTAGAAATATCGGTAATTAATAATCGTTAATTATGAGTCCCGTTACGTAGTAAAATTATACACATTAATTTATCGAAACACGTTCATAGTTTAGGATGTTATCTGATGCAGTGCATTTCGAAGTGCTTATCTTCGTTAACTCAATTTGTGAATATCGCGTCGGAGCCAAATTGCGGCTCAATCTAGTCTGCGAGCTCCATGAATAGAACTGCTAAATGCGTACGCCGTCAATGGAACCTCCCATTTGCATAATGGACGTAGACGTTGTCTTTCTAAACGGAGCCTGTTAATCCTTTTATATGCCAACAGATCGAACGTTATCCCGTAAAACAAATGACCTCCGAAACTATGCCATTATCGAACTGCAAAGTTCTGTAAACTGAAACTTGAGCAATTGTGGGGTACCGCTCTGAAAAACACGAACGCTGTTTGTAGCCATCCGTCTAGTCACGCAAAGGATTGACCGATTTCAAATTAACCTACTTTCCATAGGCCGTAAAACTAATTTGAGGTTTTGCTGCGTATTTCGAATGAATTGTTGTTTTTCACGGACTTACATAAAGTAGTAAGGCAAATATCTACGATAGCTACATAACTTTGTATTTAATATTATTTATATGCAATCAAAATTATGTACAGTAATTGAATATGTATTTTAGTAATTTATTAATTGAATCCAAATTTTAATTGAATCAAATGAATACATATCGTAAAGTGATAGAACAACATTTCGAACAAGGAGGCACCATAGTCGCTGTTATAATACCCTACAAGCAGTTCTTGTGTTTCGGTTTCGAGAGTTGCGGTAGCAATGCATGTGTATACGAAGTCAGGCAGGACTTTAGTCTTGTATAAGTTTGAACGGGATTTACTCGTACATGGGTTGCAGGGACTATTTAGCGTCAGGTGGCCTGCACACACGTTGCTTATTTTCCTACACAAATACAATAATAACATTATCAGACTTAATTGTTTTTTATTTGATGTTGATATTAATGTAAATACCTTTTTGTTACAGGTAAAAAAACATTTCATTTAAGGGTAGGTATCAAGATATACGAGCAAGAATACGTCATGGACGTAGGAAACGGACTTATAATCTGCTTAATTTTAGGTAAGTGATCACATTAAAGACAAAAATCAGTGAAAATAAAAGCAAACAAATTAATATTGAATTACTTAATAGTGAAATACTGATTAATGTGTTGTACAAGACAAAGCATAATTATATGTACACAAAATAAATAGTTGTATTTTAAATATGCGGGCCTACGCTGCCTATCTATAAAAGATCTGCAAGAGAGCAAAAAGCAATCTAAATTATTAATTACATTTTCACGAAAACCGAAGATGCCGTTAGTCTATTCAAGCTTTAACTAATGCTTTTAATTCTTGAAGACAAAAGTGGTCACAACGCCTTTTCTCTTTAAGTCGAAGTCATTGAAAAAGCTTTTCTTGGAATCGTTTTAGGATTTCGTATCTAAAATTCTTATCGTTCAAAAATAACTCTTTTAATTTTTTTTTTCGTCCGCGCGGTACGTCGATAGTCTAACTTCAAGGGCTATTGACACAACATATGTACATTTTTTTCTAAATTAAAAATAAAATAAAATAAAAATAGATGTTTTCTGTAAGATGATGCAGTAAATTCGCCGAAAAATATTAGCAGTGGAAGTAAAAACGTGCACACATACACAAGTGTTGTATTATTAGGTAAGTTACCATCGAATCAATGGTAATACATTCCCTACATATTATGGATAATGATATAGTATGTGACATTTAATATCAATATTATATTATAACTAATGTAACTGTAATTTGCACACCCTAATAATATAATGTTGAATTTAAGACCTTATGTACAACACTATGTTCTGGCAAATAAATTAAATTTGAATTTGAGTACATAATTTTCAAGAAAGGAAAGTATATTTTGATGAAAAAATATGAAACAAATAAATATTGATTTTACGTCAATCTGAAATCTTTACCGAAGGTATTTCATAACTGTAGTACAACTGACAATATGAGTAGATTTAAGGCGCTCGCTGCCTTTTTATTTATTTTTGAATCAAGCTTCATGTCTTTCCCAGCTTTGAACGGCCTAAGTTTAAATTACATACATTAGACGGGTGATAAGAAAATTGCAACGTAAGGAGGCTGCGTGCGACGAGGAGACACGACGTGACGTGTCACTTTATATTTTTACTACGGCGAGCAAATTTCACGCTTGTCGACACTCTGACTACATTTTCATACTATTTCACACAACCGAGATGGGCGTTCACCGTTTTTATCGCTGCTCCCGTGCAGTTTCTCTCGTCATTTAGAAAACCCTCGTAGCGCCGACAATGGACCTTTTATCGACTTACTTACCGCCTCCTTCAGACGCGCATACATGTCGTTTACTGGCCATACAGCGTTGCGCGTTGTTTGGTTATTCATGAACACTTCTTTTATTCTTTTAGCGAAATACCTAGTTTTCGTTAAAGTGGATACTGACTGGGAATATTAAATTGCGTAACAATTTGAAGTTGGTTTTCAAAAATGGATGAGGGTAGTAGGACATAATTTACTTTTAATTGTCTTTTGTCACTATATTTTTTACATTACCATACTTACAACATACGCTTAGTAGATACAGACAAATATGGCGTTTTGCTAATGAAAAGAACCCAATAATATTTTAATAATAATTAGTGCTATTAGTATGTATTAGGATACTATGCGAAGAGTAGAACTTAATATTCAGAGTTATTGTATTCATGGAAGGTTTCTTCTGTTTCGTTTTTCCTACATTTAATTTGATTTTGTGATAGTTTTTAGTTTTTGAACATTTAAAATTCTAAGTCGTAGCTTCAGTTGTAAAACAAAAAGTCATAAACACTGACAAAGAGGGATGGAAAATTAAGAAAAACAAGAGTAACTTATTATGTTCAATCAAGATTTCACGTTTTATATAAGCCCGCGAGTGCGTGCAACTTGAAGATAAAAGTAATTTAGTAGCAAGAGAATGTTATCTGTAGGGCTCGAGTTGAGTCTGTTTACCCGGTCTCCTTAACAAAGCAACTCAATATATCAACTTGTCGACTCGACTTTACTCGAAGCCGCGAGACGTTGCTACACGAAGCTCTGTTTGTCAAGTTGCGACGCCATTGTAATAGCTTTACTGCTGAAACACGTGTAATAGCTTTTCTCAAACAGATTCAGTACTTACGATATGTAGGCTAAACATGATAACGTCTAACGGTAGCAATTTTATGGTAACAGCTTACATACACCGAAGACTACTGAAATCTTAAGGGCCAGCTATTGAATTTTACATTCGTGAATTTAAAACAACGTTACTCTATTCGTACACGCTCATAGCCACCTAATTAATACAACTAAACTTATTTCAATAAATTTGCACCAGAACGATGCGGCTCTTCTCGAGTTAATTTTAGCAATTGATTTATTTTTAATAAATAGATAATCTTTGAAGTCTCTTCGATAAATAAAGAGTCGCCACATGAGTGTCCTGTAGAACGCTAGTGCAGGTATAAGATTACGCGCATTTGCTTATTACTTTATTATACAGACTTCCGTTCGACAGCTAGTATCTTTTAATCATGATATTCTTGTTTCACCACCATTACCACTTGACTTTTTTTTTGTTACGAAAGAATAAGAAACGGGCATGCAGGCCACCTGGTGTCAAGTGGTCAATGCAGTCCATGGACAACCACGTCCAATCTCAAATAGAACAGAAGTTCTATTTAAGGATGGACGCGGA
>DWON01001152.1:0-26090 GCA_018251015.1 Phocides pigmalion okeechobee | reverse complement strand
TTCTGTTTGAGATTGGACGTGGTTATCCATGGGCTGCAGTGACCACTTAACATCAGGTGGCCTGCATGCCCGTTTCTCACTCTTTCACAAAAAAAAATTCACACCTAAGGTGATAAAAAAGAGCATGGATAATTAAATTTCGTAATATCAATTTCTACAGAGGCGACACTGCGGGCAAAATTAGTCATATATACTATACTGTCCACCGAAAGTGTGCCGCTAACAACATGGGTACATTTGGGCGAGGAGCCACTTGCGGAGGTTTATTTTGTAACGTTAATTAGTCCCACGTTAGTTTAGTTTAGTGGACGTCGTCGGTGACAAGAGGGCTGGTTCACATCTCACGCAGAAAATTGCGATTGCTCTTCAACGCAGGAACGCAGCTAGCGTTTTTGGAACCATGGGCACGGACTCCCTTCAGATTGTTTAGATCAGACTTTTATTGTAATTAGTTTTAAGATTTTCATTATTGTAAATATGTATTTCTGTAATTATTATTTGGATTAGGTGAACTCAAAAATATTACAAATTTTATCACACAATTTTTTTGCTTTCATATTTTGTATACGAATATTCATATATCATTTTTTTATCAAATCTAGAACATCATTCATTACAAAATTATGTGATAAGTACCAAAATAATATCGTTATTATGTTCTTATCTTATTAATATTGCACATCTCACGATCTAAATTATTTTTTTATTTAATACGTGCATATAATCTTGCTACATGCTATGAATTTTTGATTGTATTTAAAAGAAGACTCGAGGACTGAGCGGCGACCATTTTAGGCAAAAGTAGCACAGAGCGTCCTCCAACCAGGTAGATAAGGAAAGCTGCTAAGAATAGCTGGTAACAATTGGATGCAGAAGGCACATAACCGAACTGCCATGTAGGGAAATGGCGCTATGTAGGGGAGGCCATGTCCATTAATGGACGCATAGAGGCTGATGGTGAATCGATTTAAAGCAGATTAAGTACATACCCAGTTCTAGCGAAATTAGCCCAATATCTCATCAAGCGTCTGCTGAATTCTACTTCCTCTGGCGAGTAATTTTTCCCAGGGTTTAAAGGTTCACCGAAGACGTAATTTATTTCATCCGCATGCAGAACTCCAGTCCAAGATGGCCACGGGCTGTTCTTGCTGCGATGCTTGTAATAATACGTGTACACATTGTTCCCTGTTTCAGCATAACGGTGAGCGAATTCGTTTACACCACAAGTGAAGTGGTAGTCACCTACCATCTTGTCAAGGGCATTTCGGTTCTTGACTGGATCGTCGGGATTCAACCAATCTGTGTACTCAAATACGATGGCCCGACGAGCAACATCGTTGACATATGGATTAAGTTCTTTAACAGCTTGCAAGTACTGCTCCCTAGTAATCCCAACATTTTCTTCTTTTGGCAACATCTCTGTCAAATAGTACAAAATGAAGTAGTAACCTTCTTCGGTGTTTGAGCCCAATAGAATGTTTGTCTTTTTGAAATTCTGGTGAGCTAATGATCGCATGGGCATTTCGTCCAGAAATGAGCCATCTATTATAGGTACAAACGGGAATTCGCAGATACCCAGTGTCCCCCATTCGTTATTTACTAGCTCATCAGCACTCCTCTTTCTCAAACATTCAATCATAGGACTCATGTCAGTTTTCGATTTCGGGCAGTGAACAGCTTCGGCTAAACGTATACCTCGTAAAATACTCTCTTCTCTGGATATAATGGCCCAAGGGGCCGTAGCTGCTCCAGATTGCATGATAGCTTGAGAAAATAAGTTTCTCGAAAGAGGTGACAGCAAATGTAAAGACACTGACACCGCACCAGCTGACTCTCCAAACAAAGTTATGTTATGAGGATTTCCACCAAAGTAAGCTATATTATCTTTCACCCACTGCAAAGCCATAATTTGATCGAACAAGCCAGCGTTCCCGGGAACATCTGGAGTGTCAAGAAAGAGGAAGCCAAGGGAAGCAACTCTGTATTGCATGGACACATAAACAACTTTCTCTTCCGACACTAGAATTTTTGGATCATAAACATCCAAGGTAGCAGTACCTGAGTAAAATCCGCCGCCGAATACCCACAGCATGACAGCTGCGTTCTTAGGGCGTGGTTTCGGTGTCACAATATTTATATAGAGACAGTCTTCCTGCATATCAGTGTTGGGATTCCACATCATCGCACCGGGAAAATCTCCGAACACAGTATCTACGATTTGGACGCATGAGTGTGGCAGTGTGGTTGTATTAAGCACTTCATCACCCCAGCTTTCAACTGGTCTCGGGTGTCTGAAACGAAGATTGCCTATAGGCTTTTGAGCGTAAGGAATGCCGAACCATGCGTCAACCTGCTTGCCGGTCGCAGCAGTAAGCGTGATGCCTCGGACCTTTCCCTTTCTGGTTCGGACGATCAATGGATCTTCGTCGTCAGGCCCGAA
The DNA here is from genome assembly GCA_018251015.1 of Phocides pigmalion okeechobee. Lineage (NCBI taxonomy): Eukaryota > Metazoa > Arthropoda > Insecta > Lepidoptera > Hesperiidae > Phocides > Phocides pigmalion. Next base: position 23,650 of record DWON01001152.1, on the reverse strand, counting down.
TTGTGGTTCGTCGGCCATGAACTCCTCAGGCCGTTCGTGGTTGGAGTAAAAGCGTTCATCGCTTGCTCGCTTTGAGGTTTCGTCGGCGTACTTCGCTCGCTTCGACGACGTCTCGTGTTCGTCTACTCGGGGTTGAATAGTGACGAGTTCGGGGTTGTAGCGAACGGCCTCGCCGTGTCCGCGGTAGGGCTGAGGGGGGGCGGGGGCCGAGTGCGCCGCGTGCTCGGGTGCGTGGTGCCGAGCGCGATGCTCGTGCGGGGTTGCCACCGCGCGCGCCAGCAGCGCAGCGAGCGCTGCCACCAGCACGCGCATACCGCCGCTACACGCGCTCCTAGTCACCACCTGCAACATTAAGACAACAAATTTCTCACCCATAATACTAATATCACAACTGTGAATACAAGTTTGTTTGTTACGCTTTCACGCCAAAACTCCTCAACCGATTGTCAATAAACTTTGTACACATATTCTTAGAGTGTTAAAAAGGACATAGGATACTCTTTATTAAATAAATAGTTGGCAGACATGATTGTTTGTCAAAAATTTTGAAAATCCAGCAACATCAAAACCTTCAAATGAACATCTTTTTGACTATATGTAGATTGAACTGTCTTGAATTGTTTAATATTTCATGTTATTTGTTTTATCACATATAAGCCTAAATTTTTTTTTGAGGTAAGGTAACAATTTATTATTCTATTTATTACTCGCTGCAACGATCTTTGATATTTATTTAAAGACAACGCGAGGGAAGTCGCGGGTAAAACTAGTTGGTTCATAAAAATATTATAGCTCCACATCAAGGATGTTATAAAACTCTTTTACCTAATCGAAACTAACGGATATCTGAAATAAAATGTATCCGAAACCGTAATCGAATCAGATATAAACTCCAAATAATTTCGGATAGGGTCGGATTCTGAATGAGATATTATGACAGGTTTTCAAACATATAGAGGACTAAACCAAAAGTCCGAGCCTGAAACTAATCTGAAGTAAATCCATGTTCATAATCATTTCTGAAATCGGTATAATCTTTTTCATCCATCTCCAAATCCAGATCCGAAATTTCATATCCATAATATTTTCTCCACACTGACAGGCATATTAGTATTTAGTGTAGTAACTATAGTTGACATAAAAAACAAGTAAAAAAATTCCCATTCCCGGAACAGAAATTCAAATTAAATAATTTGTTGTATGTTTTCCCGAAATTTAAACCTTAAAGCGTAACAAAAGACGCTAGAACTACAGTGGGTGAGGGAAAGTCCCACCTCTACCCTCATAATCCGCCACCAAGTTACATTTCAGTTGAAGAAGTACGGTTAAATTACAATTAAATCAAGAAACGTTATAAAGGTGTGAGAAATATAGTTTGAATGGGGAGGCACTACCGCCGCCCTCATAATACGCCGTAAGGCATGACTTCTGTCTCGGTTGGAGAAGTGCGGTTGCCGGCTACATTTTAAAGCGAGGCGAATATCTTAGTCCTCAAGAGTAACAACGTATCTACGTTCGAGCTCAGACAGGACTTCGTGTTTGTGGTTGTACCTAGATGTCTATGGGCCGCGACTACTTAACATCAGGTGGTGTGCATGCTTGTTTTCTACTCTTATCACATAAAAAGCGTTCTCTGAAATGGTCGTCGGTTTCAAGTGTAGCCGGCAACTGTAATCTCCAACCGAAACAACGCATTTTGTGCCGGCAACACATCCCAAATTACATGGCCGCTCAATTATACGGCGGCTCAAATTATACATCACGTCAGATGCAGTAGCTCAGGGTAATTAGGCTCGAGTTCCGCCTGTCACCGGTTAGTGGATGCCTTTGTTACATGACACAAGCACGGATGCACATTTCACAGCAATATTAACACAATTGTGTTCTAATTGTATCGTTTCATTGTTCTGAATATAAAATAAGACAAATAAATAACAATAAAAAACATATTTTTGCAGACTTGATTGTTTGTCAAAAAAGTTGAAAATCTAGCAACTTCAAAACCTTCAAATGAATATCTTATTGACTACAGCTTCAGCTATTTTGATTTTTTATATATTTCATGTTATTTTGTTTTTTCACTAGTTTCTTTCACTTATAAGTGAAATAGTTTTGACACGACGAAAACTATTAAAATTTTTGAAATTAGGTACCATTTTATTGTTATTACTGGATGCAATGATCTTTGATATTTATTTAAGTGTTTCAAAGAGAGGAAAGCTACGGAAATCTAGATACAGATATCATAATCGTGTTCATATACTCGTATTGTATCGTTCAATTTTTGTGATAACTGTAATATTAACAATTGTTTTCTTATATTGAATCGTTTAATTGTTCTGATTACTGCAATATTAACAGGATTGTGTTCATATGTACATTGTATCGTTTAATTGTTCTAACCAATGTTTAATTTCTAATGACTGTTATTCATGTTATGTACATGTATTAAAACGTCACGTAGGCCGTAATCGTGCAATTAATTCGTATTGTAACCGTCATCACTATGGATTTAGTGATTAAATCTGTAATTTTTTAAATGTTTGTTTATTTGTCTGTCATTGCTTCCTGGCTACGATAAGATGTAACATCTGCCATCAATCGATAACATTCAGAATCTACTACTTAACTCTCGGATAGACTGAAGGGCCCCAGTTGTGTAGCCTCTGGTCACCCGTCCGAGTTCCTACCACACCTGATGTTGCTTCAGTTGTCGAAAATAAACTTAAAAAAAATCTAAATACTTAAAAAAAATCTAAACACCTACTATTAATTTAAAAAAAATACGTAATTCCATAATTATTGTTTTGATTTTTAACTATAGTTATTTTTGTTCCGTATTCGATTCAAAAATAATATAGCGTAATAATACGTAGACTGTAACAAGACAATAGGCACAAGAACTCTGCGTACAAAATTTGAAGTAGATTAAAACAGTAGATTTCGTGTAAAAGAAACACAAGCAAATAATCAAAAAGACTTACTTAGAAATACTTTTTTTAGACTTAGAAATACTTTTATGTAATAATAGAGATTGGCATTATAATGTAAGTTATGCGACAACACGTCTACATTGCATACGGTAACTTCATTCGTCATTACGTATCAACCAATTTATCAATCCGTCAATCAAATTTGTAATAATAATTAGATTTGGATGTCAAAAATATGGATAAGAAAGTAATAAACTAAATATAGAATCTACACATACATAATTTTAAAGATTTCCATACAGTAAGTGAGCACTAAGAGAAAAACATTCGAAATTGTAATTAAAATTTTAGGTACAGTAACCGCTTTGTAAAATATTTTTCAAAATATATATTGCTTTTAATTTATAACAGGCGTTAAGACTACTACTACTACTATGCTTTTCCAGCATAAAATAAATACTTTATGCTGGAAAAACAAACAAGCATGCAGTCAACCTGTTGGTAAGTGGTAACTGCCGTCCATAGATACCTGTAACTAACTTTATAAAGAACTTCTGAAGGTGGTAGAACTGTAGTTCGACCGGAAAAGTACCATCGCCGCCCACATAATCCGCGGTAAAGCATTACTTGTGTTTCGTTTGGAGAGTTGGAGAGGTACGGTTGCCGGCTACACTTTGAAGCGAGGCAAACATCTTAGTCCTCAGGTGTAGCAACGTATCTGCGTTCGAGCTCAGATAGAATTTCGGTCGTGTTTGTGGTTGTACGTGGATGTCTATGGGCTGCGACTACTTAACATTAGGTAGTTTGCATGCTCGTTTGCTACTCTTCTCACATAAATAAGGAACTACAGTCCAACTAAACTCACTCACAATTCACAGATGAAGCTACTTCTGGGGACTAATGTAAACCTCATTTGTAAACAAGCCGGCACCTACGTATTTTAACTTCACGCTAGAAAAAAGTGCGGCGCTATACCTCTAGTCCAACCATATAGTACTTATATTAGCAGATTTTACTTATTACGAGGACTATTTAATAATAATTTAATAATTATCAACTCTTTACTATCAAACCGATCACATATGTTACCACTCCTGGATAGTAACAAATCTGTGTAGTAGTTATAAATCTCTGGGTATCGAGTTGACGCTACTTACGATTAACGATTAATTTCAGATTGCCGATATTTCGAAAAATATGCATGACTCGTCGTCACGGCAAAACTGCGGTGGCAGCGGAAACTGTTGTCAGATTCTACATGATATAGTGGTAGATTAATCGATCTACCCTACGTCTAGTTCCTTTTTCTTTTTTGGGTTCCATATTATACACCACACTATCTTTACGCACTGAACTTTGCACTATTTTCGATTTACACTAATAAAATTAAATATCAACAATCAAAAATAAAAATCGTCAATCGTGAGTACTACATACTAAAATGTATATATTCCGCGATAAAATTAAAAATCTAACCATTAGGTGGATTGCACACTCATTTCCTACACCAATTTCATTTAAAATCTCCAGTTTACCGCGTCCGAGATAAAATCTTCATTAAAAGACGCCGTGAAGCCTTATCGAGGTAGTTAATCTTAGGGAAATTACTCGGTGGCGCGTAGGTACTTAACTTTGGCCCTGTTGGGTGTATGCTAATGAGGCGAGATAACTTTTTGTGCCCTATTTACATTAGGCTCCGGTCAAGGGTGTCACTGCGGTTTTAGAGAGAAATGGCAAGTGTTACTTAAGGGTGCGCTTGTTAGACATTCTTGCGCACTAACTGTGCAGGTTTGTTATACCAGAAGCATTGTACCTGATCACACAAGATACAAAAGTAAAACAATTGACTAGACATGATTCCAAAGTAATGAAACTAAGGCAAATTATAAAAACGAGCATGCAAACCAACGGATGTTAAGTAGTCGCAGCCCATAGACATCTATGTACAACCACAAACACGACCTAAATCCTATAAGCTCGAACGTAGATGCGTTGTTACTCCTGAGGACTAAGATGGTCGCCTCGCTTTAAAGTGTAGCCGAGAACCGCACCTCTCTAACCGAAACACAAGTAATGCTTTACGGCGGATTATGAGGGCGGCGTTGATACCTCCCCAGTCGAACTATAGTTCTCCCACTTTAACTAGATAAAAGTTGCCGATAAAGTCATAACAGAAATGAATTCAATCAAACTTTAATCGCAGACTGAGTCTCATCGTATTAAATAACTGATTACTCTAAGTATATTGGGTCAACTAAACTTTAACCGATTCAATCTATTCGATTAAAATTGATTGGAAAAGTTTAATTGCATTGTTGAACTTAACTGGGCGTATCGATTGGTAATGTAACTAACATTCAATTTATTAATTCGCGTGGACGTTTTTGATGGAAAACATCTACCACGCCTTAAAGGTACAATTGACGATCACCCATCTAACTTTTGACCGTGCATGACGTTGCTTATCTTTTTCGGTTTTGATCTTCATCTATTTATCATCATTCATCTATTACAAGTATGTTTTTGTGTGCGTGTGTGTGTGTGTATGTTGTGTAGTGTTTAGTCCATCATCTATCTACTCTATATATAATAATATATATTTTGATCGATGATACTTTCAATTCATTTTGATAGATGTTGTTAGTTCAATTGGAAAGTATCTCAATTAAAATCAGAATAGGCTAGACTACACTGGGAGAGAATGCCGCTAAACCTCATTATAACCTAGATTAAAAAGTCTAAAAAAATAATATATATATATAACACAAAACATTAGTCTCACAAAACAATCAAACGGCTGGATTGATAACGATGGGACATTCACTGACAAACAGCTGATGTTATACGAAGTAAATATGTGATTTAAAACTAATGTCAACGCGGAATTGAAATTTTACTATGAAACGGGTACTTACACTAAGTCTAGTTCATTTTTTTAAGTGCATCTTAAAAGTCACTGGTAGGTTTCTGGGGGAGGCATGTGTCCAACAGTGGACATCAAGAGGCTAAGACGATGAATGCTTGAAGAAAACATGAATGAAATCGCGTGCACAGCTAGTCTTTAAATATTTTAAAACAAAGTACCTCGTCGCGTCTGTCTGTATGTTCATGATAAACTCAAACAGTACCGGACGGATTTTCTCACAGTTTTCAACAACAGAGAGAGTGATTCCTGAAGAAGGCTTTGAGGCATAATAAGTTAAGTTTTTTTGTAAATTGGGTGAGAAATCAAATAGTTAAATTTAATATAATAATTCAATCGTCATTCGAAATAGACGTTTCTAATAGTTACTTTTTGCAACTAGGTAATGACTGGATGCTTGTATAAAAGAAAAATAATGTAAGTAAATATAAACTCTATTACCCGAGCGAAGCTTGGTCGGGTCGCTAGTGGATATACGAGATAAATCCAAATATAGGTAGATATCGACCGTAATTTCATCAGCTTATCGTGTTTGGCGGTTCAATCAAATATTTGGCCGCTCCGTAGGCCTGTTTGTGTTGACATAACAAAATAAACTCCCGGTATTGCGATCCCCTGGCCATTCGACCTTAGACACCAGTTCCAACTCTGGCATGATAAGAGTACACGTAAGCGAGTATATTTAACCTCAATGTAACATTGTATATCTTAAAACTACATAATTACAATACAATACATTACAAGCAAATGTCAAAATAGAAATCTAAATATTTTTATTCAAATTAGATTCTTTACAGAAATCTTTTTGAACGTCAATAAACTTCCACCGAGTCGTAAGGTTCGTTTTGGAAAAGAGGCGGCGAAAGAAACTCCAATACACATACACATTTTTCCATCTTTGGAAATGTAAGTTGAGTAGTCACTGGAGCTGAAGCAACTCTTGTTTTTCGATTGGAGAGGTACGGATAACCATCTCAGCATCTTTCTAAAGTTATACTGTGTAATGTTTACTAGTCAAGAATTTTAAAAAGAGCGCCGAGAGTTTTTTTTTCTCCCAGTCATCCTTAGCCAACAGGCGCTTAAAGCCGATGTACTGATTTTACATTGTACTCTTGACGTTCATTAAATGTAAGTAAATACCTTACAATGAAATAAAATGTTTGAATTTGAATGGTGTAGCGATTATTTAATATTAGGTGGCCTGCATGCTCGTTTGATGCTCTCCTCACATAAAAAGAAGAAGGGAGAAATACTTCATTATCCTAAAGTATCGCCCATCGCTTACTCTCTTATAAAACAACCGGGCAACAGAAAAATAAATACAAAACTTATATCCGGGAAGATATTGTGGATCAGATTTCAAGAAAATTGGAACTTTCGTTGGAAGACTAAAAAGGTAATATACTCGTAATTCGACCTGGAATTATTATCTAGGCTTTTGCTCGTATTCAGAAAATTGTTTATCAAGAAATCTAAATACTAAGCTATCATATTATGTTCGTTTCCATTTGTTTTTCGTAACGGTTCCAATGATTTCGATGTATTTTGTATTATTTAGTTTGTAACCTCGTATTACATTACACTTAATACTATTACAATTACATTACAAGAACATTACAAGTATTTTATTGCATGTTATACTAGATAGTCGCCGAAAAACAGTATATAAATGGTTTCACGGCGTGTCGGTCAGCCAAAAGTTAGTGTGACTATAGTTTTTGGATTTAAAGCTATCATTATATATATTTGCAATGTGAAATTATAACAGTGCGACAGGAAGATACCACCGCTGCTAACAATCAACCGTATAGCAAACTCTATTCGGTTGGAGACGTGCAGTTCCCAGGTACCATATCAGTCCTCAGGAGTAGCAACCATCTACGAGGCTCAGAATGTAATTCAGTCCTGTTTGAGGTAAATGGCCGGTGGCCTGCGTGCTCGTTTGCTACATAAAAACGTGTGTATACACTTATGTAACACTTTGTAAAAATTTTATCCTTCGCGTTATTCTGTTTGTAGAGAAAACAACAGTAATCATAGAAAAAGTTATTTATATTTAATACTTTGAATGAAAGTTTTACTATAAGGCATTATCTAATCAAATAAATTTTATTTTAATACCATAAAAATATTTGTACATTATTAAAATACATTAAATATTTTTATTTTTATTAATACATTAATTTCATGGTGCCGGTTTTTTATGACGGTGCGCGCGCGCATCGTGAAAATTTACCCTAATAATTTTTCCCTATCGCACCGAAAGAATTTTAACTTCAAAAACAGTACTTGCAAAGACTAAACGCACTAATCACGAATCATTCAAATCCATACACGGTACAGAGCAGTAAAAGGGTAGACGAACGAAATTTAATTATGCAAATCCAGCGGATAAAGCGCTGATCTGGAGCGCCCCCGGAAAATGTTGCGCATCACTTCAAAGGGGCGACTAATGGTGAATAGGCTAATGGTGGAATTGTGGTTTTTCGATGGAGATTTCAAATGAGTCTCTTATTTGGTTAAACGCCGATACTTTGAAAGTTTTGGTATACGAAATATACATTGAGAAAATCTGTTTTTGGAGATTTAAAAAAATCCCATTTCTATATTCTACGTGTTTAAAAAAAATCAGTTTATCAATTGTCGTGCTATTTGGTTAATCGCTGATACTGTTTAAGACTTTTATATACGAAGTGTTCATTTGCAAAAGTCTGTTTATGGGACGTCTAAACACTATTTCTATTTTTAAAGTCTTTTTAAAAGCACTTTGGTCCAATCTTGAATTTAACAATAGCAATATTTTCTTGTTATATTGTCTTGCTATTATGTTCTGTGAAACTATTAATTATTAAATCCCCCACCTATTTCCCAATTTCTTATTTATTCTTTATATACAAATATTCAATAGTATTTTTAATATAATTGGAATAGAATGTAGTCATCTGATATAATGTAATTTCATTTTTATATTCATATCTTGCCGATTTAGAAATAATTTTATGTTTTCGTTTTTGATTCTTAATTATAGTAGTTTGGTGAATATATTACCACCAATTTGCTCTTCCTTAAAATGAAACACTTTCCGAGTTGGTGGCAATTTATCGACATTCAAAAAATCTGTAGAGAATATTCTATAAACAAAAATATTTTTCTATGATTTGATTTATATATTGATATTGATATGAAGAAACGGAATAAAAATTGCATACTGCGTAATTGTATATCCCTTAACGTATATTTAAATATATATACAAACATACTAACCATATAAATAAACTTAAATAAAAAAAGATGAACAAATCTATAAGATTGTAATAGATTTTTAATATTTTCTAAGTAATTAAACGAATATAATCGCGGAATGCACACATTGTACTATGTAATGGGTACTCAATATTAACGATTTTTAATTGCAAATATTTATAGGCTAGCCGTGACCACGAGCCATGTAACTGGTTCGAATTATCAGCAATTAAAAATCGTTAATCATGAGTACCCGTTACATAGTAAAATGTATAACTATGTAATTATTAAAATTTTGCATTGTTACACGTACATTGCGGTAAATTTGAAGAAAAGAAAAGTGATTGTAAATTAACAAACGCGGGACAGTCCGCGATATCGTGGATCGCGTGACAGAAGGTCAGGTAACACAATGCCATTTTCAGTGCACGGGACAGTGACACCATATGAGTAAATAAAATTTAAGTTTCACTACAAGAAAGTAGTTTTAATTTTATTCCAAAATTAAAAATTGCACTCTGATGTACATGGCCTGAATGCACGTCTGTCACTGTTCCAAAATTAAAAATTGGACTCTGATGTACATGGCTTGCATGCACGTCTGTCATTGTTCGAAAATTAAAAATTGGACTCTGATGTACATGGCCTGCATGCACGTCTGTCACTGTTCCAAAATTAAAAATTGGACTCTGATGTACATGGCCTGCATGCACGTCTGTCAATGTTCCAAAATTAAAAATTGGACTCTGATGTACATGGCCTGCATGCACGTCTGTCACTGTTCCAAAATTAAAAATTGTACTCTGATGTAAATGGCCTGCATGCACGTCTGTCAATGTTCCAAAATTAAAAATTGGACTCTGATGTATATGGCCTATATGCACGTTTGACACTGTTCTAAAATTAAAAGTTAGACGCGGATACATGCTGCTTTGTTACTCTTCTAAAATAAAAAGAAACATGTCTGATTGTTATTTAAAAAAAAGAAGCTTGGAAGTGGAAGACAAGAAACCCGATCAGAGATATCGCGAGTCGCGTGCCAGAAGGTCAGAAAAGACACCGCCATTTGCAATTCAAGCGATGAGCGCCACTGCAGTCCCTGTTGTACCTGCTGACCTTGGTGCCTCTAATTGGAGCCATTTTCATTCTCATAACTGACGCTTGATGGAAATTATGCAGTTGATAGCGACTCTTTGAATAGATATAAAACTACTTGAGGCCTTGCGAGAAATAGATTGGCAGGCGCTGCGGTATTTTTAACTGGGTTGCACATAAATAGAACGCATATCGTTAAACTCTGAACTCGCCGGCGTTGGTGCAATGCTACATTTTGATGCACTCAAAATGTTATTCCCATTAGTTTTTCCAATTTTTTAGAAAAATATTTAATGTTTACATTTCTGATGCAGCGTCGCTGCTAGTGTAGGTCGGTGACAAAGTTAAGCATCGCCAAGTGCGATCGAAATTTTGATGTTTTGAAGTTCGTAACTGCATTACTTAAATTTTATTATAACATACAAAGTATTACACCCCGACTATGCTTAGCTCCGAGGTAAATGTAAATGATAAATAATTGTTAAATTTAAGCAACGTCAGGGGCGGTCAAAATTTAGATGTTTGACCGCTAGAAACTAAAATTTTATGGTTTTACAAAACAAATATTCTTGAGTATATAAAGAGAAAATAAAATTATACTATAATATGCTATATGTCTATTAAGCCGAACTTGGTCAGTGTGGTCTACCACGCACAAGGGTTCAGACATAGTCTACTAAGCGTGAACCCTACTCAACCTGAGATGAGAATCAATGCGGTGATGATTATTGTTATAAGGTTATTTATCAACAAAATCTAAATTGCGTATCATAATAAACAGTCTTCTTAATTTATTCGCTCATGTATTGGAACATAATGGCGTATTTATACTGCATAACTTTTTGAAAATTTATAATGGTAAATATTATATGGTATAGCGCTATTATATGGTATATGGTATTATATAGTATAGCGCTAGTTTTCATAATGAGACAAGCCATTCATATAGCTGTCAAAATAAGTTGATACTTTTTTTTTATTATGTAAGAGTAAGAAACGGGCATGCAAACCACCTGATGTTAAGTGGTCACTGCAGCCCATGCACAACCATGTCAAATCTCAAATAGAACAGAAGTTCTATTTAAGGATGGACGTGGATGCGTTCCTACTGTTGAGGACTAAGATGGTCGCCTCCAATAATGTGTATCCAGCAACCACACCTCCCCAACGGAAACACAATACATGAAGAACATGTTGCTTTACGGAGGGGTTTGATGGTGGCGGTGGTTCCGCCACGGGCGAACTCTAACGGCTCTACCACCTTTGTTTAGTTATATACGGAGATTAATTTTATATTTTATTATATAACTTATGACGAATTTCAAATCACTCCATATGGCTGCTACGAAACGGGAATTTTTCGATTGAAATTTGTTATCTATTACATTGATATCTGCATGTTTGTATTAAAATTATATCACGATTTAATCGTAACATTTACATTTTTTAATCTCTGGAAGTTGTTTGCTAATTGCTTAGAAATTTCTTTTCGAACACACAACATTGTATCCGAAGACAGGCATGTTCTTATCTATCACACTATATATAAATATTTCAAATGTACGTGTGAAATGATTTGATTATGACGTGAATTTGACTCTTAGGATTTTTGACGAGTACTCAACGATAGCGAACACGCTGCTCACCCCGCCGCCGGACACGGCAGCTCTGATGGACCTGATCGCATACTACAAGAAGGTTGAAGACACCATGGTGGATGACATGGAAGACAAGCTGCGTAACGTCATGCGCTACATTATGTTCCTTGGTGACTATACCGCCTTCACGCCACTTGAGATGAAGGCCAACAATCAAACGTTTCATTGGTTAGTACTTTTCAACGTTTAAATTTCATATGAGTTTAAGCTTGAAAATTAATAAATTTTACATATAAAATTGGTATACATGATAAGTTTAAGCATATATTTCAAATTTTCAACCTAGTTACTTGAGTCGTCACGGCGAAACTAAAGCAAAAATTAACTTACCTACTAGCCAGGCGACAATCTTTGTTCTCAGGAGTAGCAATGCATTGCGCTCACACAGAACTTGTTTCCATTATGTCCGTTTGAGGTTGTATATGAGATGCCACGATTAATTAATATCAGGTGGTTAGCATGCTCGTTTACTATTCTCCTAAGCTTGTGATATGTTATAGAGTTACTGCGTCCTGTTACGAGTATCTTATATGTTTCCTTTGCAATAGTAAATTTTAAATTGATATAGGTGATAATTTTATGGGCTTTATTTAACAGGTATGCTCGACTACCGGGGGTGATTGAAGAATCCAAGGTCATTTGTGATCAAAAGAAAATTGAATATCAAGAATTATTGAAGGTAAAACTCATTTAAATGTGGACATAAGTTGGAGTACGAATTCTTCACATGGCTACATTTTTAGGCCTGAACGGTCTATTTTTAACGATTTCTATTGTTTTTAGGTCCGAATTGCCAAATTTATCGACGATCTAGATATCTATGAGACGCAATGCAATGAATTGCAATACTGGGGTGACATAAACCAGTTGCCCAAGTATGTCACCCGTGCGCGGCATTTGGACGAAAAGTTAGTCGTAATATTTTTATTTATTGACTAGCTGTTCCCACGACTTCGTCGGTGATGATTGAATTGAATTGGCATAACTTCTTTATTTGTTAATCGGTTTTAATGAAAAAAACACTAAGTGTTCAGTGAAACTCATCACAATATAATACCGAAAACTACATTCAAATCGGATTAGCCGTTTCTGAGATTAGCGTGCACAAACATACAGATATACAGACAAACAGACAAAATGAAAAAACACTGTTTTGAGTTCTCTTGCATTTACAAAGGCACATAATTATGTTTTTTTTTAATATATTTGCCATGTACGGACAGCGATCAGTTACAATTTTATTATATGTATATCTATACATGACATGTCGAATAGTTGATGCTTTTTCATAATAAGTTAATTATATTTCTAGATTAGCCAACGCTTTGGTTAAAATTGACCAATTTAACGAGGAAGAGACTTCGTTTGGCTGGGAATTGTCCCAATATCCCAAGAGGAAAGCGGTGTATGACCGACTCGTTCCTTTTAAAAAGTTGTTTGATGCTGGATATGATTTCCTTGAAAAGTATAATACGTGGATGAAAAGCAAGGTAGTATCAGATGCATACGTTATAAATAGCTTTAAACAATATTCATACGTTTTAATAAATTTATTAGAAATGTATAAAAATAATAAGAAATAATTTAAGAGTTAAATTAAGTTAAGTATTTAATATTACCACAATGTGCATCGGGTCAGAGTGATGAAGTACGCGCTAAGAATCCCTTAATTGTGGGAAAAGACATGTGCCCAGGATTACCGTTATAAAATAAACATATCATATTCCTCGCTATTGACAGGTTGGAAGCTTTGATCCTGAGGATATAGAAGGCGACGTCAGCTATTATTACAAAATCGTTTACAAATTGGAGAAATCTTTTCAAGATGTTCCTGATACGTATAATTTAGCAGTTTCAGTGAGGTTAGCAATATATTTAGCATGCTGAATACGATGCAGTCGTTTGTATCACTTTATGACTTTTAATCTAGTGGAATTCTTTATTTTGTGTAGACTTATGAAAGCATTTTCAAATTATCACTTACAACCTTTTCTAATTTGCCCTTGTTTTCGAATCAAAGCAAAAAATTTTAATAACAAATTTTGATGGTACTAATATCTAATTTTATTACTAGAGAGAAAATGGATGATTTCAAGACTAATATGCCAATCATTCAAACTTTGGGCAATCCGGGAATGAAGCTTCGTCACTGGGAGAAAATTTCAGAAATTGTCGGTTTTCCAATTGTCGTGGACGACGAACTTTCATTGGAAAAAGTTATTGATTTCAATTTAGTGGACTATATTGAAAAGTTCGAGGGCATCTCAGAGGCGGCCACTAAAGAGAATAATCTCGAAAAGGCTCTCGATAAGATGATGAAAGAATGGGCCGATCTGCGCTTCGAAATTTTGCCTTATAAGTTAGTTGCGTCTTCTGTTTATTTTAAAGCTTAACTTTTTATTAAATTTTCCCCAATCATTTTTGTGTCAAGTGAATAGCAAATGAGTTTGCTAGCTACGTGTTTAGCATTCATAGATGTCGAGGCTGGATAAAATTGAAGTCCTATATGAGGTCGTACGTAGATGCGCTGCTAATCCTGAGGGCTAAAATAGGTATCTTGTAAGCGTAGCGTAACTTGTAGCCGTAGCCGGAAACGTCAACTCTCAACTGCGGCAAAACAGCTACTTTACAGCGGATTATGAGAGTAGTGTTGGTACTTCCCCGGTCGAACCTTTTCACCTTATTTTGATTACCGTTTAAGTACAAGACTACTAATTATAATAAAGTGAATTATGCAGTGTTTTTTGCCATTTTATATTACAGGGATACTGGAACATATATTTTGTCGAGCGTGGACGAAATTCAGCTGTTACTGGATGACCACATTGTCAAAACTCAGACAATGAAAAATTCACCTTACATCAAACCGTTTGAGGAAATAATTATGTTAGTGGTATATTACTTACATTTCAAAGAAAGTATTATATTAAATAATATCTTTAGAGAAATAACTTTAGGACATCTGAACCCAAACTATACAGAGCCTGTACTGTAGTGAAAAGACAACTAATGAACATGGACAAATATTTAGAGTAAATATTGAAATAGATAATTTAAATACTCGAGCTCGTTATACAAATATTTGTCCTGGGTGGAAAGTGAATCTAAAACCATCAAGGTTGAATTTTCCATCCATCAGCCTTTATGCATCCAATGCCGGACATGCTCCACTAGATGGCGCCTCTCAGACCGGTTCTGTGCCCTCTACATGCTGACTGGCCTTAGTATGGTAGTTGTAGGTTCGACAAATGTAAATCTAAATATATAGATATATGTATATGTAATTTAAAGCTAGCATATTATTTTAAATACACGTCTGCTT
This sequence comes from Phocides pigmalion okeechobee, assembly GCA_018251015.1. NCBI lineage: Eukaryota > Metazoa > Arthropoda > Insecta > Lepidoptera > Hesperiidae > Phocides > Phocides pigmalion. The sequence goes on along the minus strand of DWON01001152.1, from coordinate 8,476 downwards.
ATACATTATGTTATATAACGGGTAGTCTTGATTAACGCTTTTTCTTTTTTATATGGTGAGTACCCGTTATACAACATAATGTAGGTATAAATTCCGCGATGATTTTCGTTTAAAATCGTGTACACGTCCGTTTATTTGTCTCCTTTATTTTATTAATTAACTTTTAATATACTTATATTTATTTTTGTTGTACGTATAAAGAATATGTGTTTGTTCAAAATATCTATTTTTAAGTTACAACTGCATTTGATACTAATGTGACCGTAGATCTCTCTTGACAAATGTACGTTTGCAGCGACTGGGAAGGTAAATTGGTTTTGCTGCAAGAAATTCTAGACGAGTGGTTGAAAGTTCAAGCTACTTGGATGTATCTGGAGCCGATATTTTCGTCTCCTGATATTCAACAGCAAATACCTGAAGAAGGAAGACGATTCAGTGCTGTTGATAAGGTTTTATTGCTCATTAATAATTGTTATTAGATATAATAATGCCATAAAAATAATTGTGCCAGTTGACCTAATAGCAATGTCATTATTTAAGTTGCAACTTATAAATAATAGATTTATTATATTTATAATCTCATCCGAAACTATAATTTGTGATGGAACTCGAATCTTCTAGAATTCCAGATTAGAGCTAAGAAAAAAATTATTTTATTAGTACATTTTAAACGTATTATTGTGAATGGAATCGATGTAGAAGCGGGCATAGCTTGCAGGAATGCGTAAATTGTAACCGAATCAAAAATATAAGCCAAGTCGGGTTAAGTCCAATGGTGGATGGGTGACAGCTATTTCGTAAAATTTAAATGCATTTCAAACTTTTTTTTATATGAGAAGAATAGCAAACGAGCATGCAAACTACCTGATGTTAAGTAGTCGCAGTCCATAGACACCCACGTACAACCATAAATACGACCGCAATCCTATCTGAGCTCGAACGTAAATACGTTGTTACGCCTGAGGACTAAGATGATCGCCTCTTTTCAAAAGTGTAGCCGGCAACCGCACAATGCTTTACAACGGATTATGAGGGTGGCGGTGGTACCTCCCCGGTCGAACTATAGTTCTCCCACCTCATAAAAGATACCTAGAGTTCAGAAGGTACTTAAGTTTCGGTTACTATTATTGAATAGATTTCTTTACGTTCACTTGTAGATGTGGCGAGAAATAATGAAAGCTGCTTACACCGAGCCTCGAGTCCTCGACGTCATCATGATAGAGAAGATGTTAGACAGACTGAAGAAATCGAACAATTTGCTGGAGATGGTCCAGAGGGGACTCAATGCGTATCTGGAGAAGAAGCGCCTGTACTTCCCACGCTTCTTCTTTCTGTCCAACGACGAACTGCTTGAAATCTTGTCTGAGACTAAAGATCCTATGCGGTAAAGGCGATATTTCTTTAGTATTTCTTGAGATTTACTGAATTTGTCAGTCTGAAAGTAGTTTCTAATGTTAGTAATAATTAGTCACTGGATACTTTACTGTTCTCAAGTTTTAATTACATTTACTGTAATGTAAGTTGCAACAATGGGGATTAGGTTACTCGATTTGTAAGTATCTATTTGAAGATATTATGTCGCGTTTCTAAAATACATTTTGTTGAAAACTTATCACAATGATCAAATTGTAATGAATTTTCGCTCGATTTAAACTCTACATAATTTACATAATATAGGACCTATATAATTTTTCACAATATGATAATTTTCCATTGAGCGTGGACTTTTTAGCAAGTAGAACCACAAAGTTGCGGGATCAAACTACTGCGAAGCAACCCAACATTGTAAATACATCGCTCAAACACATTTTCTCGTTATTTTTAGTGTACAACCTCATCTCAAGAAGTGTTTCGAGGGTATTGCAAAGCTGACGTTCACCGAAGACATGGTTGTGACTCATATGAGGTCTTCCGAAGGTGAAATTGTCTTACTTACAATGACTATAAATACTGCAGCCGCTAGAGGACAAGTAAGTTTATAAAATATTGTACTTATCACTGTTCAATCATTTATCAATTTTGATTTCAATTCCAGCTCCACTTGCTCCATTAATGTAAGTTATTATTTGTAAGCGACATTTTTAAAGATAAAAAAGATGTGCGTGTTTGGATAAAAAGATCAATTTTAGCGTGGTACAAAGTCAAGCCCGCACTTAAACACATATTTTATTAATTTTTTTTATTATATAGTGTCCCATCTATATTAGAAAAAAATGCTATGTATTTCTCGCGTCTTGACTCGAAGTTTGAATATCATACATTAATTAAACTATTTCATCGTCTGCTCAGTTGAAATTTATTTGAAAGGATAAAAAATATTTCAATAAATTCACCAAATAAGTATAGCTTCTAACATATGTAAATAAGTATGTATTAAGTAATAAATAAGGATTATTATTGTTATTTTGATTTAGTCTTATTTATTATCATATTTACAAAACTAATTACAATAAAAACCTATTTATTATGGATTTTTTTGTTTCATAACTTATTGTTTTATTGACAAGGTGGAAAAATGGCTTCTGGAGCTAGAGAAGGCGATGAAGTCGTCTGTTCATCACGTAGTGGCACTGTCATACGATGATTATCTTCTCAGACCGCGAGAGCAGTGGGTCCTCATTTGGCCGGGACAAGCTGTATGTTATTACTGTCTATAGTACTATCTCTCGAGCATGTCCTTCCGTTATTGCAATACGAAACTGTATCGCTATTGTTATCTTACTCTTTATTTTAAAACACTATATTATTTAATATCCTCGTTTACATAAAATTCTCAACATACTTTTAAAATTTATTAAATAAACATATCTCTATTAAAATCTATCGATAGTAGTGTTTTGTTCATTAAACAATCTATTTTTCTGACATATGATTTCGAGTATTTAAATATATTTTTTATTAGCAAAAACTTCATTAAATTTGATGGTATTTAACTCAAGGCCCGTCATATAGGCCCGTGCCTCAAACAAATACCGAATTGTTGCGAGTCACATAATTTGATAAGTTAACCATATATTATAACAGGTGCAATGCATAGCAATGACGTTTTGGACATCAGAAGTGACGGACGCGATCCACATAAACGTAAAGGCAATGCGCGCGTACTGGGACAAATGTAACTATCAGATATCGAAGATCGTCGATTTGGTCAGGGGAGAGCTGAGTTTGCAGAATCGTATTACGCTCGGTGAGAGCAATTTTGATATGAAAAATACATATATTCTAAGACTTTTTACCAACTATCTTATAGTTTAACTATAACTTGCAAAGGACAGAGGGTGTAAAACAATTTATAAATTGTTTATTATAAGAATCAATTTCTCTTTTTCTTTGGTAGTTATGCAGGGTATTAAAAATAGGCAGAAATTGATCGAAGTTGATGCAGTGATAACCTTGTACCACTTATGGAAACTGTCCACTCGCTATCAGTCCATCAGCCATATTGACAGCTTTAAATAAGAGTAGACAGTATTATTTCAGTTATAAACTTGAATGTAATGGTATTTCTGGACCTTTCAGGAGCATTGGTAGTTTTAGACGTACACGCGAGAGACGTACTTATGGAGCTAATTGACTTTAACGTTCAGCAAGATAACGACTTCAACTGGCTCTCACAGATACGATACTATTGGGAGGTATTTACATCTATTAATTTTGATAATTATAACCTTTACTTAAATAAAACTTTACTTTATTTTACTTTAATAAAATAAGCAAGAAAGATTCGGTGAATCAAAATTTAATTTTATCGCGGGTTTTAAGAATAAACGCTGAGATTAAACAAGCTGAGATTTAAGAATAAACAGAGCTAATCTGTTAATCTTGAAGAATATGTCGATAATTGCCATTTTCTGAATGTCTATAAAGTTTGTCTGTTCAAGCTTGTTTTGGGAACGATTAAATCGTCTATTTTAGAACTTAAACCAAAGGCGAGTGGATTATAATAGAGAGTAACAAGCGAGAATAAGAAGGATAATGAGAGATATCTCGACGATATTAAGGGATCTTGTGTAAAACCCTTGTACTGGGATGCTCACCAGCGGGATCGCGAGTGGAAGCTCATTATCAATAATTACATGAACCGTTAAATGTATATTTCATCGTTATAACATTAGTTATATACGAGTACATATAAAATAATGCCTACCTTTTGTACCTGCGGTTTCGTTTGCCTGAATTTTTAATAAAGGAAATTATACTTCTGCGCAATTTCCTAGAAATAACGTAGTAAAGTGTATCCCAAATTACTTGTTGCTTTAGTGTAAAGGCTATAAAATAAAACTACTTGCAAAAATGTAATTGTTTGTATCGCTGTATCAATTAGAAATACTGTTAGATGATATTTAAAAAATGCTTAATGTATCAACAGGGTTCACTTCAGACTTATTACACGTGTAGACTTAGATATATTATTCTTGAATAGGAACAAGAAGAGGATCTTAGTATGCAGATCGCAACTCGTATGATAAACTCGCAACTGATGTACGGTTACGAGTACCTCGGCAACACTGGACGTCTCGTAGTAACTCCACTTACCGACAGATGCTTCAGAACTCTCTTCGGAGCTTTGCATTTGAATTTAGGTAATTTTGTAATTTATATTCGACATAATGTTCTTTAGAGTAATCATTTTTAAAAGTAATAACAATTTTATATTAGAGCAAACGAGGTCTGAGGTCGCACCAATATGTGTTGTTACTCTTGAGGAATAAGATGGTCCTCTTGCTTTATGGTAAAGTAAGTAAGGTAAGTACTAATTTACATTAGTTGCCAACTACATTTACGTGTAACCGCACCTATCCAACCGAAACAAGAGTTGCTTCACGGCGGATTATAAGGACGGCGGTAGTACCTATAATTACCAATTGTTTTACCACCTAATATTTGCGTAACTTTCTTTATATTTCTTATAAGGTAAGTAGTAGGTTTAATAGTTCATTGTGTTGCAAAGGAGCCGCGAACTATTACCGCGAGGGTGCAATTTGTAATCCAGAGCGAAGCAAAGGTTTCTATTCTAAAGTAGAATCTTAAGTGGAACGAAGGATTCAGCATACGCTGCCCTAGAAAAAAGAATATTTTGTTCCTGAATCCTTGCACTGTGCTTTTTACTACACTTTATGAGAAGAAGCAGTCAGATTTTTTGTAAAAATGATGGACATATTCAGATATATCATGGAATACTTTAGTTCACTAATAACGTAGATGTAGAATCCTAAGCTAAAAGTAGCTAGCCTTTCATATTTTTTCCCTCCTCCTCGTATCCAATTCCTCGTACAAACATTAATAACAAATTTAGAGTTAAAAAGATATGAAGTGGAAAACGTTTGGCATATTTAACCTTTCAGTTTAATGGTTTTCTGCTACCCGAAAACCATATGTCAGGAAAAGTAATATCGGGGCCGCTAGTCATTATTGCTGAGTAATCGCTAAAGGGATTTTATTTAGGAGAATTTCCGTATTATGTGAGACGTAGGCTTGGAAGTCATTTTGGTTGATTCACGTCCTTAATCAATTACTAAGGTTTAAGTCATAGTCTACCATGTTAGTCAAATATAGGTTAGTAGACTTTAGGTATCTCTGAGAACATTATGAAGAATAATGTGAGCTAGCAAATTTTCTTAGGATATTTCCTTCGCTATAAAAGAATGTGACATTTAATTAATCTTTAGTTAAAAATCTAAAGTATCTCCGATTTAAATTGAAACCACTGGCACTAGATGCTAGTAGTGACTTCTTGATTATTGAATAGTACGTAATAGAAACAATTGGTTGTTAGTCTCTAACAGATCAATACATACTACACTTTTTGACCCAGGAATTTCGCTTATTTGTGCTATGATAATATGCTTATTTTTTTCTATATTATAGGTTACTATATGATATGTCAGAAAAATTACAGGATTTTTCTGCAGGAGGGGCTCCTGAAGGTCCGGCCGGTACTGGCAAGACGGAAACTACAAAAGACTTGGCGAAGGCTGTCGCGAAACAATGTGTCGTGTTCAACTGCTCCGACGGACTTGACTACTTGGCGCTGGGCAAGTTTTTCAAGGTAATTTACATGTAATTACTTCTCGCTTTGCAGTTTTTACACTGGCTTTACAGCTGTAGTTATCATTATGTGATTAAAAAGTGTATATTAATAGATAAAATATTTATAAATATGCCTAAATAACAGCAAATTGGTTCTTGACTCTACGTTTCAACGTTTCTCGCGTCGAAAAATTTACATTGTATATGTTTAAATGAATCATTTAAAATAAATGTTAATATTTGATGCAGAATTTATTTTTAACAGTCACGCGTGCTAACTGCTTGGACATTGCCATATGAACTGTAGGGAAACATTTTCTCCTTACAACACATATTGCAAATTATACACATTTATTTCCACAGCTCGAGAAATTAATTTACGTCTAATATTGGGCTCCTAAGTGCCGATGGCTAAACAAATTGTGATTGGTCACTAAATTTGCGTAGAGTTGAGTTACAAATCCGTACACAAAATTTTAATACAGCACGATCAAATATATCCATTTACATCATTGTAGGGTCTGGCTTCATGCGGTGCGTGGTCGTGCTTTGATGAGTTCAATCGAATCGATTTGGAGGTATTATCGGTAGTGGCACAGCAAATACTCTCCATCCAGCGCGGCATCAATTCCGGCGCCACCGAGCTGTTGTTTGAAGGGACTTTGTTGCAATTGGACAAGTCGTGTGCTGTGTTCATCACCATGAACCCTGGATACGCTGGCAGATCAGAGTTACCTGATAATTTGAAGGTTTGCTCATCGAGATAGTTCTAAAATTATTTGGATATGTAAAAAAATAACGCATAATGATTCGGATGACCTAAATGTGTGTCAAGTAAAGGTTACTGATAGCAACAAAGGGACGTGAGTTTCACGTAATGTAAGACGGGTCACGGCCGGACAATGGATACTTCAATAACAAACTTCTAATTGAATAAGAGTTGATACCCTAAGAACTAAGTTACTCTAAGGCATATTTCAGTCTAAGAAACCTTAATTTTTTATGTAGTAGAAATAGCAAACAAGCATGCAGAGTTAATTGATCACTACTGCCCATAAACATCTGCTATTAACTCCGTGTAGGCGTATCCTATCTACCTGGCTAAGGAAGAAGAGGAATCTACAAGATGAAGAAGCATATAAAATTGTAATAGCCTTCCCACAATCTACATACCAAAATAAATTACTTTTACGCTGCTATAAGGAATACATTAAAATCTCGTGTTTGCAGGCTCTGTTCCGGTCCGTGGCTATGATGGTGCCGGATTACGTACTAATTTCCGAGATTGAATTATATGCATTTGGATATCTGAACGCGAAACCTTTGGCGGTGAAGATCGTTGCGACATACAGACTGTGTTCAGAACAATTGTCTTCGCAAAGTCACTATGATTACGGTAACATTTTGTAACTATTACAGTTAATTATATCATCATCATTATAGTAATCGTTGATCTATTTCTGGCCTTCAGCCAAACATCGGTCTCTTTATAAGAGAGATTTTGGTTATAATTTTCTCTTATAAAGCATGTATAATTTTTTGTATAGATCTAATTGTTTGAGTAGGTCAAACATGATCAACTAAATTGGCAACGGCGGAGTCGGTTGGAGATTGAATCAGGAACCTATGGCGTCAAAAAATCATGCACTTCAGTGCTTTAGTACTGTAAGCAGTTAGTCCCAGTTATTATTAATACATGACAGTCGGTAAAATCTTGTTGGGAATCCTGTAGTAAAAGACATCTGACACACCGTTTGGACACTAACCGTATTTTTACACATACACATTGGAGCAAGCTGGTGGAGGCTTCTTCTAGCCTTTCCCCAAATTTTGTACCCAGCAATGGACGTACTATTGCTAAAAAAGGGGGTTACATCAATTTTCATGATGCCTAAATCTATGTTGATAGACACAAATTCAGTCAGCGTCTATGTTATATTATGCACATAGTTCGAGAGTTAATTTCGTAGTATGTTCAATTGGTTCATTGGTATTCGATAACACAAAGTTGCAAAGCTCCAAATTTCGTTATGCCTCAGAGCGAAACACAACATAAGTTCCTCCGTATGATACATATCTCCACAATATGTACGTAGCGCTGCCTAACAAGTTATTCGGGAGGGTGGAACAAGTTTTGGTATATAGAAAGTTATGTTCAACTTGCAGATAAGTTTGTGGATGTGTGAAATGTGATGTTCTGATAGTTTCTGTGGTATGAACTGAGCGCAGACTTGATTCTGTTTATATTGAAAACTAGCTGTATCCGCGACTTAAATTATCTTTTAATATTTAAAGGGAAAAATATATCTTCGTAATTCCTATATCTAGTGTAATGAAATGTATCCGTGATGTTCCTGTGACCTTCGAAGGTGGTAGAGCCGTTAGAGCTCGCCCGGGGTGGTACCACCGCCACCCTCATAACCCACCGTAAAGCAACATGTTCTTC
>DWON01001151.1:0-26090 GCA_018251015.1 Phocides pigmalion okeechobee | reverse complement strand
CTTGAGGACTAAGATGGTCGCCTCCAATAATGTGTATCCGGCAACCACACCTCCCCAACCGAAACACAATACATGTTTACGGCGTGTGTATGTTGCTTTACGACGGGTTATCAGGGTGGCGGTGTTACTGCCTCGGGCGAGCTCTAACGGCTCTATCACCTTCTAAAACCTTCTAAAACCTTAGTTGTGCTTGTCAGGTAACTTCTTCATACCTTATCGATTATTTAATTTTTTTATTCGTTTTACTTAGTACTACGTACTCACGATTATTAATATTTGATTGCCGAAATGAACTGCCGGCTAAACTGCGGAGGCGTATGAAACTGTTAACAGATGCTTCTTGATTTCCCCCATTTAAAAGTGGTTAATCGTTAGTACCCGGTGCATGATGAAATGGGTAAATTCCGTGATAATATTACTTTAAAATCATTTAAGAAATTCATTATACTATTTATTTCAGGTAACCAGTACAAATACAAGCTATAATGCAACCCCTAGATTCAAAAGGGCTGACACAAATAACTTCGACATACTATTAAACATATACAAAATGAACCCACTAAAAGAGTCTAATGTATTCAGAACGTTTTCTAATACAATACTTTTGCCGCGTCCGGACGGACGGCGACCAGACATGAATTTTGATACAAATGAAAGCACCGAAGAGAAACGTGCAAGGATTGGTGCGAAATTCAAACAAATTGAGGATGCTATACATGTGACACGGCTGAGTAAAACTGTTGCTAAACGCCCCAGTCTCAGTATTCAAGACAGGACAGATAGCTTCAAGTTAGACGAATTTCCAACTAATAATGGCTTAAGAGCCAACCGGAATGATTTCCCGGAAATCACAAATGATTACACGCTAAAGGATTTGGAAAGTAATGAAGATAGAACAGTACATAATACTATTGACATTAATAAGACACATTCTAATGAATTGAGCGTTAATAAGGAAATTCCTTATAAGGTGTTCGACCCAAATGTGACAAATGAAATTACTTTTGATGACAACGGTGTAGCGGTTATGAGATAAAATATGTATAAGATATTATTTTGTTTTTATCTACTACTATCTTTCAAGGAAACGAAACTTAAAAAGGGATTGATATCATAAAAGTTAAATTCATGACTATATTTCTAGATTAAATAACAACGACCTAAACTATTTAGGTAAATTATCAATATGTATCAATTGATCAAGTCACAAATATTCATACCTTTCATATTTAGACTATTTCAAAAATAAAAAAATAAAATTCTTTTAACCAAAGCATATATAGCTATGTCCTTAAATTTATTTTAAGAAAAGCAGAATGGCAGGTAATTATGTTGGAAAGAAAAGATCAAATGTTATTACAATATCATGACTTATTTAAAACACTTGCAAATTTTGTAACAGAGTATCAAGATTATTTTAAAAGCAAAGTGATCTCTCAATTAAAGTCTTAAAGGACTTGAGACAAACTTTATAATCTTTTGTTTTTACTTTTAAAAGTAAGGTAGTTCTTTAAAAGCTTATCTCTTAACAGAACAGACCTTCGCTAAACCGATTAACCGCGCAGAGGGTCCCAGATTCGATTCCCAGCGAGACAAACATCTAAATGAATTTAGATAATTTTTCTGGGTGTGGGTGTTTTGCCCTTGGTTTTTATATCTATCGCACCCATGATATCAGGAATCATATGCTATGAGTGTAGAATGAGTCAGCGATACAGATTCCTTACAAAAGCTCTTTTAATGTATACTATAGATGTAAAGTAAAATCTTTGTAAAGTGAGTTGATGCCGCATGCAACTCGTTATGATTTTGAAATATTTTTGTATACTTTGATATATACATAATAGATGATAGTTCGACTGGAGAGGCACCACTGCATTCATAAGCCACCGTAAAGCAACAAGCTGTTGGAAGGCGGATATCGGCTACACTTACTAGCGAGGCGACGATTTTATTCCTATTCGTAGCAACACATCTACGTACGAACTCAGATAGAACATCAGTCCTTTCTTGTATGGCAATGTCCCGCGCTGCAGCGACTACTTAACACCAGGTGGCTTGCACGTTCGTTTGCTCCTCGTCAAACATCACAAGCAGACAATCTGATATTCTAGTCACTCTTGACTTTGAACATTGGTAACAGAATCCCTACAGAACTAAAGTCCCATCTAAGTTACCCTTGAAAGAACTGCTGCATCCGATTCGCCTTACATCGAGTTCCATTGAATTGCTCGATTAAAACAAAAATTGGATAACAAAATAATAATGAAACATCCCTATAATTTTGAAACTTACTTTAGTTTATTTACATTAGAATAAATAATTTAAATAAATAAATTAGTCGAGGTCCGTCTTAAATTAATCATTTGGTTTAGATTTGGCCGGAGTAGGCGATTTCGTGGGCATCCTCGTATGACCGTGCTTGGTAGGGACCGTGGGCGTCCCACGCGGGGGCGTGATGGTCCACGTGGTGCTCGACGTGGTGCTGAGGGTAGTGGATCACTTCGTAGTTGACCACCTTGGGTTTGGTGAATTTGAAAATGACCATGGCACCTGTGAACAAACGTCAAAATTGAAGAAAAAATAGCATCATGACTCAAAGGAAATTATTTCAATTCATCAATTCATTCATTCACTGGTTTCAATTAAGTCGTTTGATAGGATAAGAACTACAAGTTCGTTTGTTACTCTACTAATGCATATAAAATAAATGAAATATTAATTTCAAGTATATAATGATAAATAAAATTTTAAAATGATTGGATACGCGACACATTGTAAGAATTTAATCAAAATGTGAATGTAAAGTGAACGCAAATGAATATAGTTTTCAATTATATTACTATGATTATTAAAATAATAATAATTATCCTACATATATTATATACAAGATACCTTCTAAGCGTATATATTTGCGAAATTTCAAATCAAGTCTCAACTTCTTTAAAAAAAATTAAAGCTTCATGTAAATTAATTATTTCACTTCAACATGAGGTATAGAGGACTGTATACATAATAAACGATTATTATTTTTAATTACGTTGATTAAAACTATGACGTATTTAATTACATTAAAAAAGTGACGATATTATTGCTAATGAAACAAATTAATTATTTACTTAAACTTGTCATGTTTTTGCAATTAACTTACCAGACAGGACAAGTGAGATGAGACCAAGAGTCAAGGCCTTCCAGGTCTTGAGGGCGATGAGAGCGAGAGCCAGAGGTACCAGAACGGAGGCCTTGAATTTCAAACCGAGAAGGAAGGGAAGAAGCACCTTCTTGATGAAGCCGTGTTCTGAAAGAAGAAAAAATATAAGCATCCGTTTGTAAAAGAGGTTCGATAAAATCATGATGGAATATTCACGCACTGCTCTTAATCCTCAAAGGTTTGGGCAGCTTGATCTTCTTCCTTCTGCCCTCGAAAGTCTCAACTTCCTCTTCGCCGTCCAACGGCATGTCCAGCTCAGACGGAAGGTCGGTGAGGAGCGATCGAGGCACATATTCAGAGGCAGCACTGCTGGCAATCTCTTCCGGAACTTTCACCCTCAACGAGTGGGTCTGGAGAAAGCGGTCTACTTTGTCAAAGATTTCGTACGTTGGCTCTTTGGCCATTCGTGGGTCGACGTTCGCATCGTCTTCTAATTCACCCTGTTTGACGATTGACAGATCCTTTGTGATCTTGATTTCGTCGTTGTTGGCCACGAGCGAAATCCATTCCAGAGTCCTCGGTTTAACACACTCCACCGAATACTGGGATAGGCATTCGTTGTAAATGTTCTTCACGAGCCGTGTAGCCGTGTACGACTCGGCACACGCGTAAGTCGCGATGAAAACAATCACTAGTAATTTAATCATGATGCACTGTTAATCACCACTTATTTTTTAATTTTGATTTGACGGCAGATGCGACTGACTGCCGTCCGATAAACGGTCACAATGTATGCCAGGGAAGTTCAGGGCTTGGTTTATATACGAGCATTAATACGTGAGGTGGGCCCGAATGCGGTAAGCCGGTGCTGTGCATGTGTGTATCTGTGGTACATTTTAATTGTGTTTGTGAGGTGACATTGTATTGGAAAACTGTCACTTCGTTGTTTAAGTGCAGACGTGGTTATCCCTCTAATTAGACGGGGGGCTGGAAAAGTGAGACGGGTCATTAAAATAGTTAGACGTACACGCGACGTTCGATCAAAATATCTGACACCAAAGTCAATACAGGCATAGCCTATTAATCCTTCCTTTACATATGCTCAACTGGGTCTCACTGAAGAATATAAATTGACGAATTAGGTATATTTATTAGCTGAAAGGACGTTAAATGACTGTTTGGCAGATGTAGTTAGAGACATTACGCCGTACCTTTGCACTTAAATTCGCAAATTGATTTTAATTTACTAAGAATGCGGTATTATGTTGTGACTCTTGAAGGTGGTAGAAACGTCGTGGTTGGATTCTGGAAACATCAAAGCCACTCATATTTTTCTGGCAGCAGCTGAGCTATAAAAGCTGCGTTTTTCTGATTAGGATGATGTGTGAGGGAGAAATTTCTGACAAGACATACTAACTTAATCCTCGAGGGCAGTAACATATTTCAGATCAATTTTTTTAAATTCATTAAATTATTTATGGTAATTATTAACAAGATAACAGCGGTACACATTATTGGAGGCGACCATCTTATTCCTCAAGAGTAGGAACGCATCCGCGCCTATCCTTAAATGGAACTTCTGTTGTATTCGAGATTGGACGTGGTCGTCCATGGGCTGCAGTGACCACTTAACATCAGGTGGCCTGCATGCCCGTGTCTTACTCTTTCACAATAAAAAAAAGCGAGTAACCACATCCCATTCAATACAATTACAATCAATAATTATAGTACAAATGATAAAAATCATTAGAACAATAGGATACAAGGGCGTAGACCACTATTAGACCAGTTTTTAAACATTTGTAACCATATATATGGGCGTACATAGATTTGTTGCTACTCCTGAATACTGGAGTGGCCTAGCAAAGGAAAGTGTATCTAGCAACGGCACCTCTGCAACCGAAACAGAAGAATTGCTTCACGGCGGGTTATGAGGGAAGTAGTACTACACCCCTAGTCAAGCTAATTCTATCCTCTATCCATGTTGTGGAAGACTGTTAAAGGTGTGAGAACTATAGTTCGGCCGGGAAGGTATCACAGCCGCACTCACAATCCGCCGTTAAGTATTATTAATTGTGTTTCAGTTGGAGAGGTGCGGTTGCCGGCTACACTTTGAAACGAGCGACCATCTTAGTCCTCAGGAGTAGCAACGTATCCACGTTCAAACTCAGATAGGATTTCGGTCGTGTTTGTGGTTGTACGTGGATGTCTATTGGTTGCGATTACTTAACATCAGGTGGTTTGCATGTTCGTTTATTACTCACATAAAACAAGACTTATGCCCAGGTGTCGAATACAAAAAGGGTTACCTACAAGCCTAGTTCGAGCCAACCTGAATACAGTAGATTGTTGTGACCAGCGGCAACGGAACGCCAGCAATGAGGTTCCTTTTCGTGCAGACCTTAAATGGTTTGAACCTAATGGTGTCATCATAAACCTTATAAGGGACGAGCCATTAAACGATTTTAATTTATGAAATATAAAAATCAAAATCAGAGTATTTTTATTCAAAATAGATTATTTATAGAACTCTCTTTGAACGTCAAAACTACCACCGACTAATAAGGTATTTCGTTTTGGAGAAGAAGCCGCAAACGAAACTCCCAAATAAGATCCAATAAAAGTATTTTATTCATTATATCATGGAATCAACTATACTCTTGTGGTTAAGATTCTGGACTCTATGGATAGTCCGGGATTCAAATTCAAATATTTTTTTCATTATTAGTTATTTAGGTACACTTAATAAATATCAAAAATACAATGTAAAAACAGTTCACTAGCTGTGTCTAAAGTTGATCGAAATAAAAAAGGCGGCGGAATAATCTCTTGGCACTTTAGGATATGAGCACACGAGACAGATAATCTGAATCCCTGGATCTAATTTTTCGATGTTTTGTATGTATTAGAAATTTATTTTTGTTAAAGGCTGTAATTGTGAAGGAAAATCATAAAAAAACCTGCATGCTTCTTCACAATCTTCTTACATACTTTTACTCTTTTTTATTATTATTATGAAAGAGTAAGAAACGGGCATGCAGGCCACCTAATGTTAAATGGTCACTGCAGCCCATAGACAACGACGTGCAATCTTAAATAGAACAGAAATGCTATTTAAGGATGGACGCGGATGCGTTCCTACTCTTGAGGACTAAGATGGTCGCCTCCAATAATGTGTATACGGCAACCACAACTCCCCAACCGAAACACAATACATGAAGAACATGTTGCTTTACGGCGGATTATGAGGATGGCGGTGGTGCCGCCCCGGGCGACCTCTAACGGCTCTACCACCTCTAAATAGGTTTCTGGAAATTAATATTAATGGCCAACTGTAAGCAAGTTTTGAGTTAAAATAATTAGATCACTATTATTAACAGGTATGTCATAATTCTGTGCGAATATTTTTCAAAAACTATGAGGAAGGAAATTCAATCTTGGTACATGTGTAGAAAATGAATTATGTACATATAAAAATGAATTGACACTATTTATCTTATCAGTATAATGGTATTGATATTATCGGTACTATGCCTTGTTGTCAACCCTTACATCCTGAGTTTTTCGAATATATTGCAAGTTCTATTGCTAAGTATAACCCTATCAATATTGGATATTCGAGGTTAACGCTTTCCCTGCGGCTAAGACACTGCTGTGTAATTCAAGGCGCGACACACTTAAGGCTCGTACACACCTGTGTTGTACGGACAAATTTGTATGGATTACGAGCGAACAAAAAGTGCTGTTTTTACGTCGGCACTACAAGCTGGGGGCGGATATTACGTCTTTGTATTCGTAGATACACAGATGCTAAAAAATACAATATTTCAGTAATTTGTCGGCGTATCTTCAGTCTAATCAAATAAACTCCAGTTTAGAGCCGCTCATATATATCTTCGTCGCAGTCAAAGTGTTAACCCATGTACAGGTATAAACTAAGTATCGATAGTTAGATCAAGTGAAGTACAATAACATCCAATGGTGTTTTGCAGGGTACAACATGACGTCGGGCGAGTACTCGACGTGGACGGAGTCCGTGTGGCACGCGATGTGGGCGCGCGTGTTCGTGGCGGCGAGCGGCGGGGGCGCGCGCGTGGCGGCCGCTACTGGCGCCGCCGCCACGGCGCTCGCCACCGCGCTCACCTACTGGCTGCGCCGCCACGCCTCTGTCATCTTCGCGCCGCTCGCCGAGCCCGCTCAGAACGCTGCTGGGTCAGTTCAATTTAAATTCAAATCCGTTATTTAACACTTTCCCTGCGGCTGCAACATTGCTGTGTAATGCGCGACGCAACGCGCTTGCGGCTCGTACACACCTGTGTTGTACGAACAAATTTGTATGGATTACGGGCGAACAAAAGTGCCGTTTTTGCGTCGGCGCTACAATACTGTGGGCGCACATTACGTCTATGTATTCGTAGATGATACTAAGTCAAAGTGTTAATCACAATGTGTCATTTTCAACTCATTACCGGTCGTATTTTAACCCAATTTGTAAAATCCGAAATAAAGCAAGTATTATTAAGTATTTCTTCTTCAATGGTTTCAGAAAACACCGAAATACATAATGTAATCCCTGATAATACAATTTAATATAAATTTTATTTTTGTTACAGGATACTACGGTCCGTGAACTGTTAGAACAATGGACTTAGTGTAAATTGTACATAGAAGACTGTTAAAAATGCGGAATTCATAAGCATTTCATTCCTTTGGTATTATTTATTTAAAATTATGCTTAGTAACGATCAATTTTTAATACTGTTCACATTTCCCAATCACCATTCATTAAAACTGTTCTTTTGTAATTCTTTACAGCTGGCTGGCTTAAGTTTTATTTGCTTGATAATTTTGTTATTTATTGACCAATCAACAACATATCATACAAAATTTCATGTAACAACCTTAACTGTAAACACCATCAATCGCCATTTTACGGACGTGTCCAGTAATGACTAAAGTAATTTAATTTGGTTGTACTTACTTACTAGACAGAAAATAAGTATTGAACTTCTTTTTAAGGGTAAAACTAAATAATAGTTAAAAAATATAGTATAAAAGCGTGTTTTTTTAACTATTATTTATTTTTCTTTTTTTTCATATGTCATTGGTCCTTGATATGTTTGCAGTTTCAAATTAATCAGACATCTGGAAATTGGTGAACATTATGCTCAAAGATTCCGTTACATACATATATACATACATACAACCCAAGCTAATAAAAGTGTGTTGTCTTATAAACAGAGCCGTGAAAAATATCAAAGCTATCGTTAGGAGTAGTAGACAATCGGTTGCACTCGGCGCATATACGAGATAATATAACCATTTCGGTTGTGGACACTGGTCATAATGACAAAGTTTAGGCAGTAGTACACGTTGGCCAAATGTGAATTGGTAGACTTCACATACATTTAAGCATTTATTAACTATCTGAACTTTCTATCTGCTTACGAAGGTTTTTCTACTGATTTCCTTGACCATTAAAAGAAGCGATAAGCAATTGGTAATTTGCATGTAATTTCAAAAATCAATGGTAGTGAAAAGGATTCTGGGAAGAGGTCGGAGTCTGGGTTATTCCCGCTCGGTAACATCTTGTCGTCAACATTGTTGAATATTGTAGGTAGATAGTAAAAATATTCTAGGTACTTATGAAGCATAAGCATATTTTTAGCTAAACATTATGATAAGAAAATATTTGAAATCTGCATTATCTGTATCTGTATTTAATTGTACTTTTTAAATATTGACTCTTGTACTATAGGTTTATGAGCGGGAAATAAATAATAGCGTTCGTCAACACTGTGAATAACTGCAACTTTTAATTTCCCAGTCGTCAACGTGTTGACGACAGGGTGTTACCGAGCGGGAATAAACCGATGTCTTATCAGTAGATTTTCACTGCTTATATAATAATATATAAAATTTGTTCATAATATGTGTAGGCTGACGACATTTATGTAAGCTATTTTATGACCGCCCAAACTCCGATATGCCAAATAGTTTAATAAAGACACCCTCCGTAGTTTTAGGTTCATTGTTAACAAGAAAAATAATTATTTCCTTTTTTGTTTCTATGAGCTCCAACGCAATATATTAACACTTTAATTGCTGCCTTCATATGTTACAACAAGTCAGCGTTGCGGGAGGCGGTACTAAGGTGGAACTCCTTTGTCTAGACTGAAGATACGACGACAGACGTTGACGAGACGAGACGTTGTTTCCTCTCGCAGTCTTGTAGCTCCGACGTAAACACAGCACTTTTGTTCGCCCGTAAACGATACAAGTTTATCGGTACAACACAGGTGTGTAAGATCCGCAAGCGCGTCGCTCCCAGAATTACACAGCAGTGTTGTAGCCGCAGAGAAAGTGTTAATGTCGATCTACAATATGAGCGCCGCAGTCAAAGTGTTAAGTGTACTATAATATATTTATCCATTTGAAATGTTAGCCGGCAGCTTACTCACTCTGCATTGTTATTATTGTAAACCTTAAAAACTAAATACTTACACAATAACTTATTTTCACGAAAAATTATATTTTATTATGTTACTTAAATCATAGACGTTGTATGTATATTAGAACTTTTTCTTTGTACATTCATTTTAGGGTTAGGGAAACTTGATAGTATTTATTGTCGCCTATACGTCCATGATTTTTGCTTATTCAGTTTTGTAACAATATGTTTGAAAAATAATGTTTTAATAAATATACAATTAATTACTCATTACAAATGTAATCATTGATCTCTGCCAGTTTAATAAGCTTAATAAAATTAATAAAAAGTATTGTCAATACTCGGATTTGTCATTTCTCCCTAACAACTGTCCCTAAAAACGTCCCTAACAATAAAATACTGAAAAATGTAATACACGACTAACGAACTTTGTATTTTATTGTGTATTCCCGACCATAAACAATATCACGTTAAAATGGAACACAATATAGTAGTAGTGAAGCCGATATTTATACTAGTGTTGCGGTTATGTTGCTGCTATCGATATGTAAAACAAGAAAATTGTGACGATATGACTTAGAGATTTAATCTATCAAAATTATGGCAGCACTAAACATACACTTATTGTACTAACATAATAGATCAAATTTCTCTCTTCTTTCTGCGTTGCGTAAGTATATTAAAATTATTACCGTATTTCGTTCATTGAACACTTTATACGCGTATTATTTTTGTCTTTGATAGTTCCACGATGGACCGAATGTTGTTTTTTATTCATTTTAATTTTAATTAATTATTTAAAAATATGCCATGGGTAGGTATAGCGTATATATTAAAATGCTCTGTGGACTATAGTAACTGATACTAGTAATGTCCGTAAGGGGATTTCATAAAAAGATGAACATAATAAGCTGCGAATAGAGGTATAAAGCTCTTATAATCTTATTTAAAACGTATGTTCCTAGATTATATATTCGTATTCGGAGGGGTGTGGTAGGGTAATAAGATACAAATTATAGAGGTTTCTAACTTACACTGTGATAGTCTTCAGAGTGTCTTCTGTCTTAGTTGGGGTTAGTAAATAATATTTAAAAAGTGTATTTCTGCTGTACAAGCAGGTCTTTTTTATTAGTCGCTTCTATTCATATTTTAAGTAACTAGTTAATCCTACTATATTGTTTAACTCAACACTTTCCCTGCGGCTACAATACAGCTGTGTAATTATGGGTGCAACGCGCTTGCGGCTCCTACACAACTGTGTTGTAGCGAAAAATTAGTATAGATTACGGGCGAACAAAAGTGCTGTTTTTACGTCGGCGATACAGGACTGGGGCGGACATTACGTCTGTGTATTCGTAGATCATACACAGATGCTAAAAAATACAATATTTCAGTAATTTGTCGGCTTATCTTCAGTCTAATCAAATAAGCTCCAACTTAGGGCAGCCTTTCGTAATACTGACCCGATCATATATATCCGCGCCGCAGGGAAAATGTTAAAATGTGTTTTCAATGTTTTATATAGTTCGAATTTTAAACTGTCAGAGTTTAATGTGTAATTGCACTGCACTTGAAAAATTTGACAGATTATATCTTCTAAGTAAAGCAACATAATATTACTATTATGTTTAATAACCAACAATAAAAATATCCAAACAAATCTGTATAGGTATATTATTATATATAGTTAAGTATTACTAAATTCATCATCAAAACTCTGCATATTCTTATATTATGTAGAAAAATAGGACATACCATATATTATGATAGATTATCATACGCATCATGCTAAAATACTTTGAATTGTTAACCTATATAAGTTTTATCTTTAGTTCAGCTGCAAATACAATGTCATTCTTATGTGACGCGTATCGAGTATTCTATCGAATCGAATAAGGATAAGTTACATCACTAGTAGAAATGTCGTTTATTTCTAAAGGATTACAAATACAGCTACGTGTTTGCCATGACTTGAAATTAAAATTGCCGGCGATAAGTGCTTCATTCCTCAGGGACAGTAGACGCTTGTGCAACCGTTCATATTCAGTAACTTATAAAGAAGCACCTAAAAAGATGGCGGAGACTGTATTTTCGAAAATTCATGCTCATGTAGAAAAAAATAAGCCATTTTATAAGAATATGTTGCAGGAGGCTGTTGCAATTCCGTCTATATCATGTGATATTCAATACCGAAAAGACTGTGTTCGTATGGTATATTGGATGCAGGACCAACTCAAAGAAGTTGGTGCCAGGACCGAGATTAGAGAAATTGGCAACCAAACAATTGATGGTAAAGAAGTAGAACTGCCCCCAGTGTTAATCGGTGTTCTTGGAAATGTAAGTATTTATATTTTATATCACAATATCGTAATGAAATCTTGCTGTGTAAAAATGATTTGAATCAGTGTAATGTTTATATTTAGGATCCCAAAAAGAACACAATTTGTATATATGGGCACTTAGATGTTCAGCCTGCATTGAAGTCAGATGGGTGGGAATCTGATCCCTTTACGTTAGTGGAACGTGACGGCAAGCTGTATGGTCGAGGTTCTACTGATGACAAGGGTCCAGTGTTGGGCTGGCTCCATGCCATTAATGCATACAAGGCTATTGGAGAAGAGGTATGTTGAATTATTTGTGTAATTATTTCATTAGAAAGAAAACATATAAGATCAATTAGATATTTAGATTAGAAATAAATTAAAAAGCATTTTAGGATATTTATACTCTTTAGTAATTGCTCGGCTTTCTAGATTATTTAATTTTTCTGTCGTCTTTTATTTTTTATAATGAATATATTGAGAATTAAAACAGAAATCTCAAACAACTGCTCATTAGATTTATCAATTCTTATAGCTACCGGTAAACCTGAAATTCATATTTGAATGTATGGAAGAATCTGGATCAGAGGGCCTCGATGCTTTGCTTCTGGAGCAATTAAAGCCTGAAGGTTTCTTCGACTCGGTGGATTATGTATGCATATCGGACAACTACTGGCTTGGTACTACTAAACCATGCATTACATATGGGCTCCGTGGAATCAGCTATTACTTCTTAGAGGTAGAATGTGCCAAAATGGATCTGCATAGTGGTGTTTATGGTGGTACTGTTCACGAAGGTAAAATATTATATTTGTAATAACAACCAATATTACATACCTGATATAAGCTATAAATGGGGCAGACTGAAAATCCATGCTGCAGGGTTTCGGCAAGTACATCACCCTTGTGACTGGCATGGAATCTGCCTTATTGTCCCATTATACTACAGCACAGTTACTTAATTTTTCTTAAAATTTCCATTTCCATACTAAAGTTTTCTTTTGAAAAATATTAAGTATGACAATTTCAAAGTTCCTGCTCTCATTATTGGCTATACACTGACCTAATCTCATTTTAATCAATAAATTACATAACATTGCTATATAGTTTATAGCAGATGCGTAACCTAATATTTTACAGGCAAAGCCATGGGTCAATCCTTATTATTTATAGTATTACATTAACTTGAAATATTTATAGATAAATATTTGTTTTCTATTGAGACACTGTTTAAATATGAACCATTTCACAGGTCTTCAACCTTATTACTTACGGCCATTACATTTAACACCTAAGCATTTAAGAAAATATTTCAGTGGGAATTTTTTATATTGTAAAATATAAAATGCGTGTGCAGGCCATCTAATGTTAAGTGAGTTTTGCTGCTCATGGACATATGTGTAACCTCAAATAAGACTAAAGAATTGACCAACATCATGTCTAGATGTGTTGCCACAAGGTAAATCTAGATGGCAACTGCACCTTTACAACTAAAACACAAGTGGATTGTGACTGAAGAGGTGGTAGATATCTCCCCTCGCAATCCAGTGAAAATGTTATTCTATCATCTAGCAAAAATTTCTTATTATACAGTTATTGACTTTATGTTGACTGATATTGATTAGTATGAGTAATATGGGATAGCATATAGTATAAATAATTATTTTTTGCAGCTATGTCTGATTTAATTTATTTAATGGACCAACTGGTGGACAAAAATGGCAAAATCCTAATTACTGACATTTACAAATCGGTGGCACCATTAACTGAAAATGAAAAACAATTGTACAACACTATCGACTTTGATCCGGATGCCTATAGGTAATGTATTAATATACATATTAAATATGTATTACAATTATTTTTATTGATAGCAAAATATTTTCTAGAAATAGTCTTGCTATTGTGTAAGTTAGGTTAATTATCTCGAAAGTGGAATCCACGGTGAGATAGCAAATACATAAATGAAGAGTGCCAATGGAGCCGTACTTCCGTGTGTAAACTTTTTATCTAACGAATTTGAATATAAAAAGCATTTCTTAAGGCGATGTGTCGTAACGACAGGTCGTAAACGAAATTATTAGCTTTTCATGTGACTTTTATCACTTCCACAGTGTGCATATTCAATTTGCAATAACCCTACATGTCTAATTGACGGTAATTAGGAACTCTGAAGAATCCTATGATGATCAAGTAAACACAGAAAAAAGCTATGTGTAGTGTCTATATTACCTGATGTGCATGAACTCTAGGTCGTTTTTTTGGGTTTCTAATTGATCATTTTATTAATCAAGATCATTTTGTTTATTTGATAAGAGTAGTAAACAAATATGCAGGCTATCATCTGTTAAGTGGTTGCAGTCAATGTGTGCTAAAGTAGGACTAAAAATCCTATGTGAGTTCACATGTAGATGCATTGTAACTCCTGAGGATTAAGATGTTCGCCTTCCTTTTGAGTGTAATGGCGCGAATGGAATCATTTTTTGGGATGTAATGTTAAACAATAATATACATACTAAGACAAGGAGAACAATTATATAGATAGATTCATAAAATAATAAAGTGTCTTTTGTGAATATGACTGTTGAAACCGAGCAATGCCAAATCAATATAACTGATAAAACAGATGGTCACTAGATGACACATGTGGTAACAATTTGCTGTTTGAACTTTACTCTTGTCTGCTATCAGTAATTTATATCTAGTTATTGTGTTATACTGCATACCATGCAATGTTCATGAACTTAATGTTGCAATCCTTATCACATATAACAGAGCAAATTGTAATGTGATAAAGTTTGAAACACTGAAAGTAAACACATTTTATATGAACAATATATGCCTGTGTATATTTATATAATGCAATATGCCAATAACATGTATACTTTATTGTGTTTGCGGGTACGGCAATTATGAAACTTTTAACCTCAACCTACTATAATCGTTAGTGTGATTATCATAATTATTATAATACCGGCGAAAGCTGTATATAAAATTGGTACAGTATTTTTTTTTAAAAGACAACATTTGAGTTATGGAAAACCAGCGTAGTGCGAGTTGGTGTGCACCGTGAGGGTTCAGTAATTTCTTTTTCTTATCATAAACTATAAATGTATGGTTTCCTGATTTTTCTCGTTCCTTGTGCTATAAAACTGTTTCTTACCAAAATTCACGATTCTAATTTCAAGGGACTATTTCTATTGCGAGTATTAAAATGTGCGGTATGAACAGCCGTAATTTTTGATTGCGTTGACTGTTGACTGACTGACTGCGTTGATGTCGGATTTTTTCAAGAGATTGTAGTTGCGAGTTTTGATTACAAATTCAATTTGGTATCCCATGAATTCTCAAGAATAAGTTTGGCGGTCATGTACGGACAGACAATGCAGTGTTAAGTGTTTCCTTACTTTGGAGGTGTAGAAAAATGACTTTCTTGATTAGTATCAAACATCAATCCCAAGAGTATTGAAAATTATTATATAAAAAAAATAATGAAAATTGTTTAATACAATATAAAATCGGCCGCAGATTAAATTTGATAAAGAATCAAACAATAATCAGTTCATAATCAATTAATACTATTTTGATCTTGGCCGACAAGGGTAATTATCGAAGCTGATGGTATGCGTCAATCGCGTTTAATTGTAATATATTAAAGTTAAAGGGCTTATTATGAAATTTCCTTGTTTATTACCGTAATAATATTTGTCATGGGTCAAAGGACAAGGTTTTATATCATTGGCGGTCTACCTGTTGCAGCAGTAACTATGTTATATTTTTTGTTTCTATTCTTTTTCGAATCTAATGACTGAATAAATATTTGAATGCGGGAGATACCGCATTGCTCTGCTAACATGATACGCAGATATAGTATACCGGCCCCGTATAAGGAGGGGACCCTTGGTTCTCGGGCACCTCTGATTATTTTAAGTTGCGTACTTATTACAAATTGATTTATCAAATAAATCACTTTTACTATTATAAGGAAAAGAAGTCTACGTGCTTAAGAATTTCCCATAAAGTTCTCATAGCCATCTATGAAAACTTTATGGAGAACTCTAGAACTATTTTACACGCGTAAAATCTATCAATTCGTGTGTACTAAAGTATAGGCCTTTGTATTCTCAGAGAAGATTCTTGGCCAGCATTAGAATATTAATGGGTTGATGATTCCAATATATTTTTTAAAACATTAGTTCACTTTTACTTAAATCGCTTTCAACACCTATTAAAAGGTGTTGTATCAATATAACATAATCTTATTATACTTTTATCATAAGTGTAATATATCACTCAGATATCGTTGGCGCAATATTGATAATGTTTTTGCTACTATTTTTAGTTACTAACGGCTTTAAGTTAATAATACTAGTAACAAAAAATTATAGTGAAAGGGAATTTTTTGCAAAACATTATTTTATATGAAAATGGACAACATGAGATACAGCAAATTAAAGACAATAGAAATAAAAATAGACTATTAATCGAATCAATTACTTCATACAATGTAAAGGACACATGATTTAAGTTTTTCACTGTAATATAATGCAGTTTTTGAGTGCAAATAGTTCTTATCAAAGTGTACAAAATATACTTGTATCATATATTTTTAGATCAATTATATTTGTAGTAAGGATTTAGTTTTTAAACTTTATTTTTGAACTGACTGGTTGGATCTCTAAATAAATATGCTATTTTTCTACCCATGCTCTCGCTACTGAACCTAACATTACATTAGTAAAATTAGAATTGACTTTAATACTACACTTATGACTTAACTCTTAATTGCTTGTTTATTTATTATTTCAATAAATAACAGTTAATTTTTTTTTAGTTTGCGTTTGTCTTTTCTGTAATTATCATTTTTTTCTCAGTAAAATGATTATAAAATGATCTTATATAAGAAACGGCAATATATAATGGTATTGTAATAGGATGGTCCCTGAATAGTGAAGTTTATAATATATCATTAAGTATAGTGTGTAAAAAGATTTTTTGTTGCAGACAATCTATAAGTGCATACAAGCTGCCCCACAATGGTGTCAAGGAGCAGCTTCTGATGCACCGTTGGAGATATCCTAGCCTGTCATTGCATGGAATTGAAGGTAACTAATACCCATAACTAGTATTTGTTTCTCCATGATTATTGCTGTCTTATCTCTAAATATTATAAAACAAGGTCTCCCGTCGCGTCTGTCTGTCTGTCTGCTCGTGATAAACTCAAAAAGTACTTTACGGATTTTCGCACCGATTTCAACATTGGGTAGAGTGATGCCTGAGGAAGGTTTTCGTGCATAATAAGTTAAAATTTATTTTGTAAATTGGGCGCGAAATTAATCGTGAATTTAACGATATAGTAATTCAGTGGTCGTTCGAAATAAACGTTTCTAATTGTTAGTTTTTGTAAGTTGTTAATGGCTGGATGCATGTATGAAAATTCCGGAATATCCTGGTCCGGCTCAGTGGTCCCGGCCCGGTCGCTAGTAATAGCACATGCATCCATGGCTGCCAGTGAGCTTGTATCATAATGTGGAAGGCACATTACTACTTTCACCTTATAAAAATAGACAGACAGACAGATTGTAAAGCCATTTTATAAAGATGCGATTTTTCCTTATGGGGTATGTAAACCTTATAAGATAATCTTCTTAGTCATATTTGATTGATTCACCTTTAGGGATCAGCCGAGTTCCTTAAATTAGTATTTTACTTTTTGTAGGTAAGTACAGTTTGAGAAAAAGACCTATTAATTAGGATACTTGCACTCATACAGCGAATTACTTTACATTTTGTTATTTATATAAAATGTGATGTTGTTATTTATATTGATACTTTATTATTTATATTTGAACGGATTGTTATTACATAATACTTATAAAAATTTTAGGAGCTGCATTCCAGCCTGGCGCGAAAACAGTAATCCCCGGTAAGGTGATTGGAAAGTTTTCCATAAGGATTGTACCAGACCAGCAACCAGAGGAGGTTGAGAAACTTGTTTTCGACTATGTACATAAGAAGGTTTGTAATTTGACTATTAAACATGTTTACAGTTTAATTAAGTTACGAGGTAAACAAGCATCACATCATACAGATTAAATTTCAAGGTGGAGAAACATGCATTATTTATAATTTTGTTGTTTTCTTGACACAGTCTAGAATGCTCACTCTGAAGACTAGCCACATCATACAGATCATATATTTATAATCTCAATGTTTTAATCATTAGTTAAATTTTAGTAGAGACTCAAGTTTTACTTAATTTAACCTCAATTACTCGGCTTGTTACTGTTTTTTTCGAGACCCTCTGCAATTATTATTCTGCTTGCTGCTGATGCCCACCTATATGCAGTGTTAACTGAATGGTATTTAACACATTCACTGCGGTGGTCATATATTACATCGAGTCAGCATTGTGAGAGGCGGAACTAAACTAGAGCTGTATTCTCTAGTCTGAAGATGCGCCGAAATTTAACTGAAATGTTGTATTTTTTAATAAAAATTTTTTAGTATCTGTGTATCATTTACGAATACACAGACGTTGTTTCCACCCGCCAAGCCGCCGTAAATATAGCACTTGTGTTTCGCCCGTAGTCCATACGGATTTGTACGTACACGACAGGCGTGTACAAGCCGCAAGCGCGTTATGCCGACTAACAAGTACACCGCAGGGGAAAGTGTTAAAGACTTGCGTAAATCAATTTAATTAAACTGTCGGCAGTGGGCTGAGCGTGATTCGCGCAACAAGATGCGCATCACGGCGCAAAGCGGCCGCGCGTGGACTGAGAATCCCGACCATCCGCACTACCAGGCAGCTGCGCGCGCCACTAAGCTCATCTATCAGGTATATGTAGCTCATTATAATATTTTTAAAGGTGGAAGACTATATTTCGATCGGGGAGGTGCGGTAGCCAATGACATTTTATAGTTATTTATAGTGAGACGAGTTCGAGCTCACTACTTAAAATCACATTAAAAATCCACTCACACACGCTCACACATACTGGGTAAATTACACAAGAAATATTAGAAAAAACATGATCAACGATAAGGCAGAAATTCCTAACCTTGATTGTCAGTGTTATATTTTCTTTACTTTCAAATGTTTATTGACAGCATGCAATGTTGATTAATCGTGAAATTTATGACTTGTAAAAAGCTTGAAATCAGTTATTAGTTAAAATAACTGCACTTCATACAATTTGTTCATTTACTATCATAACTTTATTTGTGGTTTGTTTACAATTAGTCCATCTCTAGTTTGGCTGAAGTTTAAAGATGTTATGGAATAATAAGTAATATAATATATCCAAAACACATATCGCTACTTCAAAACAAAAAGGCCACAACGCGAATAGACCTAATTTTACAGGAGAGCCATTTAAAGTTTTCAAAATCAGTTCTTGTATAATTGCTCTGTAATTTTAAAACTGATAAATAGGTGTTATACACTGTTAGAAAGATATTTTTATTCTGCTTTTAATGGTTGATTTGGATGTGACCAACAAAATTTGAATTTTTCCAATAAAAAGGATTTTGAATATTTTTGATTTGTGGCCCTTTTGTTTTAAAGTAGCCATATATACATTAATAGAAAATAGAAATTGGTATTTATGTGGTAGGTACTGGTAAAGTTTGAAATATCAGTGACAAGTTATGTCATAAAGAAGTACAGTTAATGACAATTTGTATGCGACAATAATTTAATCTGGAGCCTACACATGTCACTTGTAATATCTTTCCAACAGCTGGTTTACACCTTTAGGAGTATTCTTCCAGTATTTTTTGCAAATTATGCATAATATTCATGCATGATGTGATTACCCATAATTGTGACAACAGTAAAAAATATATCAACTTAGCTACTGTTATTTAAATTGTAAACACCGTTTCTGGTATCGATAATTTAATAAATAAATAAATTACAATGTACAATGTAAAAAGAATATATAAATAAAAATATTACTGAATACATTTTAATATTTATGAACCATTGGTTGTAAAACAATGATATACATGCAGTTATTAGAGTTTTTAGTCATTACGTTCATATCCCGCCATTTGTTCCATTTCATCTATTACCGCCATGAACTGTGATACATTACATAATTTATTCAATGTCAACACTCCATTGCCATTTTCTAAATGCATATTGTGCCATTGTGCATGATTACAAAACATTAAAAAGTACATTTCCATTGCTAAGCTTGTAATAGCATATTTCGTAACAGCGAAAATAGTGTCTTCGTCTCGCAGAGTCTCTAAAACCTGGTTGTTTATGTAAGAAGGGTAGCAAAGGAAAATGTGGTTTACCAGATGTTAGGATGTCACAGTAGTCCATGAACTTCCACATACAACAATTTTGGTTTATAGGATTGCTACTAGAACCGAAACACAAGAGTTGTTTTACCTCCCCAGTGACAGTTCCGTTTATCAAAATTCTGAGCTATTATTATCTTATCTTTTTAGACCGACCCGGACATGTCGCGCGAGGGCGGCTCCATCCCTGTGACGATCACGCTGCAGGAGGCGAGCGGCCGCAACGTGCTGCTGCTGCCCATGGGCGCCGGCGACGACATGGCGCACTCGCAGAACGAGAAGATCAACGTGCGCAACTATATAGAGGGGGTTGGTATCGCTAAAATAGCACACACAATTATTATTGACATGTTCGGAAACAAATGATATTTGAGTTTGGTAATGTTTCTGAAAAACTGGATGAAGGAAATATTGCCTAATAAGTAAAATATTAGGTTACTTAGCAACGTAACCTCTACTAGGTAGAATATTAGGTAAAAATAGAGCCAAAAATATTTTATAAGGGTTTTGTAGCACCTGTTTATTGATTTGTATTTAAAAGTGAGGATTTAAGTAAGTAAAATATTAAAATAATATTGCGTCGCATTGTTACATATAGTATTATATAGTTTACGTACCAGGACGAATACAGGTAGAGTTTACGTCGGCGCTACAAAACTGATGACGGGAATAACGTCTGTATATTCGTAGATACAATACGGATATTCATAAATAGTATATTTCTATGAAATGTCGACGCATCTTCAGTCTACAGAAAACAACTCCAGCTTAGGCCGCCTTCCGCAACGCTGATTCCTCATAATATATGGGCGCCGCAGTCAGTGTTTATATATCTTTCCGATAAATAATATATAAATTAACTTATTTATCAAACTTTTTGTCCTACAGATTAAACTGTTTGCTGCTTACCTGTACGAGGTTGGAAAACTGCCCAAGTAAAGAAGATCATATTTCGTCATTACATAAAATACGAATATAAACATATTTTTTATGAATCACTCTTGAAAATATGCTATATTAAATCTAGTACTATGTCAATGTTAAGTATACTTAAAACAATGTCAGCTGTCCAAATTTTTTATAACATTTTCTGAAGTATTTAAATGATGTAAAAAATTTAAATTGCATTTTAAAAACATTAAAAAAATTTAAAATAGAAAATGTTAAAAAGTTCGATACGGCATATTAACAGGAACCTTTCGGGTCCTTAAAAGCTTATCTTACTTTTTGCAATCCGTGTAAAGTAGCGGTCGTACTGCGCTTTTAGAATTGTTTAGAATAGAGCCATAAAAGAAAATTATGTTTTTCAAAGACAAAATTGGATGAATGTAGAATTTATAGAAAAAGGAAATTTTATAATTGTATTTTTGGAAAAGACAATATCTAAATCTAAATTGTATATGAAACTGAGTATGCCATAAATTTAAAAATAGAAATGTAGCCCAAAATTTTATAATCTTGAAATAGCTCTTTACCATTCTAAAGGTGCGACATGTATGCGGCCACGTAAAGGGCAAGGTTACTGTTCTGGATTGACGTGTTAATTACAGCGAACAAGAACGACATTCCTTCAAGTACAATATAAATAACTGTTTCCAAAATGATGCATAATTTTTTTGTTACTCTTTTGGTGCTTTATATCTAATATAGAAGTCCTATTTACATTTTACGATTTTATGTTACATTTCAGTAGGCATAGGCATATATTCGTATATACAAATATTGTATGGACTAGGTATATCGTTACATATGAATTTACTGTTTTTGTAACTCTGTAATGGGGCATAATATTTTCGTTTGTTAGTATTATTTTTACTTCATTAAACATTTTATAAACTGCTATGTGTTTGTAATATATTTGTATCTGGAATAATTTGCAGCACGTGGATATTTCCATATAACCTCAAACAGGACAGGATCCTATCTGAAATCACTACTCCTGAGGACTGATATTGTTGCTTCGCTTGTAAATGTAGTAGAGGAATACACCTCACTAACTGAAACACGAGTTGCTTCACGATAGATTCTGAGGGCAGCGGTGGTACCTCTCCAGGCAAAGTTCTACTACAAATGTTCACCTGCAACAGTACACAACAGTTTCTCCTTAGAAGCTTCAAGTCACTTTCTGGAGTTTGGCTTCAGAATTTGTAATACGATAATGTTTCAGTCATATTTCCATGAAATGTGTGGAAAACCTTAACACCAAAGATTACTGTAGATAATATGCTTACGGAGGAAGAATTGGGTACCTAGAATAATGATGACAAAAAAGTCACAAGTGCCATACCATATGTAAGAAACTTTAGCAAAGCGTTAAGTTTTAGTTTTTTGTAATAATAACTTGAATACGCATTTTGTAATAATTTATATGGGAAATAACGCAATTTGGACTGGTAGATGTATCTAACCATTAAGACAACTGACTGCGGCGCGGATATATATGATCGGGTCAGTATTGCGGGTGGCGGCCCTAAACTGGAGCTTTTTTGGTTAGACTGAAGATACGCCGAGAAATTACTGAAATATTGTATTTTTTGCATCTGTGTACCATCTACGAATAAACAGACGGATGTCCGCCCCCAGTCTTGTAGCTCCGACGTTAAAACAGCACTTTTGTTCGCCCTTAATCCATACAAATTTGTCGGTACAACACAGGAACGCTTTCTACGAGGGATGTTGCGAGTACGTATGCGAAACCTTAAATGCGGATTATTCATATTGGTTTAGATATCTTCATCCACATAAATTAATGTTTTTTTGAGAGAGTTTTTACTTATGCGAATATACAGCAAGTAACAAATGGAAAGAAAGTAGGTGAGATGGGTGCAGAAAGGCGCGCGCCTCGCTCGTCTTTGCTGGGGGCTTTCAGCTCGATAACTGACCAATAGGAAGGCACATATTAGGTGACAAGATCCCCAGTTTGTTTGTTTTAGTTGTTCGATGTGATTCCCACCATGAATCAGTCGCTGCGTTTATTTACAGTATTTATCCAAGCTTGAGAGTCTCCGATACCAAGAAATATCCGGTCTTATTTTATACTAGCTGCAAGCAGAGACTTTTTTGCGTGGGCTTAATTATTTGGTATTTTCAGATTTTCTAATAGAAAAAATCTTATTTATTTGTGTATCCGTGATTCATCAGAACGTAGAAAATATAGTTTGACAAAAGTACTATTTAATTGAATTATTTATAGAGAGAAGGACAAAAATCTAACAACTATTGTTTTAGGTTCTACTTCGGTCATAAAGACCCCAGGTAACAGTTTTAATTATATATGTTCAGCAACCCCTTAACAGTCAGTTAGAATTTTAATATATGTATCGAAAGATTGGAAAAATAATGAGAAGAGTTAAAGGAAAAATTATTTTGTACTTAAAAATGATGTCTATTAAAAAAAGGTGGAACTGCATTAGCATCCATAGATTGAACTTCTAACAATCCGCATACACGAATATGAACTTCTACTAATGCGAATCCATTCGCCGATGTCAAAATTCTTCATTCGCAACCTGGTTTCTATACCCTAGGATTTAAAATATCGTTAATTGTCAAATCATATAGTCATATTATAAAAAAAATCTAAAAATTGACATTTTGGACATTTTCATCATAAAACATACTTATACATGGACATGTTTATATCGTTATATTTATCACGTTTTGTTGAAGGAGGTGTTACTGTAATATATGTAATTTTATAGGGGGAAAGTGCAACGTAATAGAAGAGTACCAGGATTTGATATTTCAATAAACCAAGTAATGTCTCATTTATACCAATAAGGTCTCATTTTATCTCGTTATATAGGTATCAACGAATTATACTTTTTTGTTTTGGGAAAAAAATCGAATACAGTAAGCTACCTACATTTAAGGATTATTCAGTGTCTTAAACTCAAACAAAGACGACACGAAAAAGCAAGAAACTTTACACGCTTATTCCTAAAAACAAACATTTCGTTAGTGTATTAAATTAAGCGTGCATTATCATATCGACGGGAAGCGCTAATGCGTAGTTGAATACTGTATAAACAGTAGGTACCTATTTTGTGATTAATTTCAATTTTGCATTACAAATGACTAGAGCGTTTTTAGCCTTTCCTATCTATGCATTATAGATTAAAACCGGGTTAGTTATAGACACAGTGTTTTTTACTGGGACGGCACGGGGAAATTCATAGCTATAGCAGATACAAGGAAATTTTCTTAAAAAGCTATTGTCTTTCTTTAAGAGAACAATTTTGACAATTATATTTATATGAATCAAATGATCGTTTTTTTATCTTAACGCAAGTTCTAATCTCCATTAATTTTCTTACAATAAAATAAGTTTACACATATATTGACTCAAATTTACTTAATAAATTCGTCAAATTTTGTCATTTTTTATGCAAAATGTCATAAAGTTAATAGTAGTAACGTACATTTTATAATATCGAAAAATGTGTATGGTTGCTAAAAACAAATGCAAAAAACAATCTGCATTCACGTTTCTATTCTGTATATTTCCTTTTAGGTTTATAATAATAACGAGCTGCACCCGCCCACGCATTGCTATGGCTTGATAGGAAAATTATATGAAGCATGATAGACCCCTGCATATCTAAGCCCCTGATTAGCTATCGACTTTGAACCATGGAAAGTTATGTATTTGCCTTAACCATACTACAGCTTCAATATAGTCGGAATGTTCAAATATGTACAAATATCTACTAATGTTTCCCGGAGCTTTGTAACTTTAGTAAAAATTCTAAACGCCTATCTAAGTCAATTAGAGAATAGAGATTACATAATAGAAGAATATCGATGAGAACAGAGCACATATAGAAATACAGGGGGCGCTTAGGGCATCAGAAGCGATACTGCAGAGATTAACCAAATATATAGTTAGCGACTTATTCAATTAAACTATTACGGCAATCTAGTGTTACAATCATAATAGCAATCACATTGCTAAATGACAATAGACAGGAACAGAGAGCTGTCAGTGTACCGCGACGTATACGAATATAATGCGTCACCAGCCAGAACTACAGTCCCTTTTTATAATAAGTTTAGGTACCTTAACGAAATAGGCAGGTGGAGCGATCAGGTGATGTCGTCCGATTCGATGACGACATTTGTTTCCAATCTAACTTATTTTTTGCGCAACTACCCTATTTTTCATGAGAGCGACAACAATAATTGCCAGTATTTTCTCTTAGGCAGTACGAAGTTCGTCGGGTGAGCTAGTGAATTATAAAGTAAAATAGGTGGAACAAATAGATTAAGTTGCCCTTGAGAGAGCGTCTTTTATCCGTCGTAAAAGCATTGAAAATTTCGGTTATTATATTTTTTCTTAACATCTCTCATTGTTTTTCATTTTACCCTCGAGAAAAGTCGGCATTTCTTTTCTGAGAAAAACATTTTTGATTTTTCTTCACGATTTTTTCTAACAAGACTCAAGTAGCCGCGTCTTTTATTAACCGATTTTGAAAAATCTTTTTTTATTTCAGAGAATATTTTTTTGCTTAATTTACAAATAAAATTGATTATAATAAAAGCCTAACCTAAACAATCTAAAGAGTTACCGTGGCCATGCGGCGACCAAGAACGCTAGCAGCATTCCCGCGTTGAATAACGATCGCAATTTTCTGCGTTAGATATGAACCAGTCTTCTTGTCACCTCGACATTGAACAAATGTGGGACTAATGAGTATAAAAAAATTGGCATTCGGGCCCCAAGGACAAATTCCAAATTCCCTATTGGTTTCAAAGCAAAGCGGAACAAATATATCGCTACTTCAAAACAAAAGGGCCACAACGCGAATAGACTTAATTTTACAGGAGAGCCATTTAAAGTTTTCAAAATCAG
>DWON01001150.1:0-26103 GCA_018251015.1 Phocides pigmalion okeechobee | reverse complement strand
AACTTGAATGTATGCAGAACACTTTAATTTTGCCCGTAAAATGAAGCTTATGTTACGTTACCTTGATTATTTTATGAAATGTTAAATTATTATGTGCAGGAAATGCTATGAATATGTCTGTAGTATTGATACTGTTGGATGGAATATTTCCTAGAACTGGGAGACGAGTACAATACTCCACGCTGTTACAATGCTTGTAGGAGGGATTACGGGATGCACATAAATGGTCAATCCGTCTATCGAATGGTTTGAAATAGCCAAAAGGGTCTCTATTTAATACTCCCTTCGAAGCAAGGAAACTTGATTTTACCACTGCTGGTCACCCATCTTATTTCCGAGCACGTTGCTTACTTTTGTTAATAATTTACGATTTGTACAAAATAACTACGCTGAAATACATTATTATTATAACATGACGCAAGTTAGAGTTTTACTGAACACAATACAATTTTCAAACAAAGGGTACGCTACCAAAAGATGAGCTTTTGTTTAAAACAACGCGAGCATAACTTGTTTGCAATGAAAATTCGCAGTTTGGGATTCTAAACATTTCCACTTGCAAACTACAATATCCAATTATTGCGGTTTGGTGGAAAGGGGTTTTTAGAGGCTCACATGCATAAGAGGCGACGAACTTAGTTCTAAATACTAACAACGCATCTACGATCGATTACAGATAGAAGTTCTGGTTTAGATGGTGTTGGTTACAGAATTACACATTGTATACGTGCATAGAAAAGACCGCTTAACACTTTGACTGCGGCGCGATATTACATCGAGTTAAACTGGATCTCTTTTCTCTAGACTGGAGATGTGCCGACAATTTACACAAATATTAAATATTTTATCATCTACGAATACACAGACGTAATGACGTTTACACAAGACTTGTGTTTCCCCGTAATCCATACGAATTTATACGTACAACACAGGTGTGTTCAAGCCGCAAACGCGTTACGCCAAGTAATGCATAGCGATGTTTTACGCCGCAGGGAAAGTAGATGGACTTTTTTTAATTGTGAAAGAGTAAGAAACGGGCATGCAGGCCACCTGATGTTAAGTGGTCACTGCAGCCCATGGACAACCACGTCCAATCTCAAATAGAACACAAGTTCCATTTAAGGATGGACGTGGATGCGTTCCTACTCTTGAGAACTAAGATGGTCGCCTCTAATAACGTGTATCCGGCAACAACACCTCCCCAACCGAAACACAATACATGAAGAACACGTTGCTTTACGGCGGGTTATGAGGGAGGCGATCTGAGTGTGTGAGTTTTGTGATGGACCAATCGGGAGTTTGATTATTAATCAATAAACTTGTGAGGTATAAAAATGAGACACGTAATATTCCGTTTTGATAAGTAATTTTATGATTGCATAACGAACAACAAGATAAATAAAAGTTGAACTGTTAATATATGCATGTTTTTCACTACATATGAATTGGTATTCCCACACCTACTTCGAAATTTTAAAGACGATACAGTGGTGACATTGGTAAAAATGTCTGTACATTTTGTAACTATCATACAACGTTGTTTATTGTTGTCGTTTGTCGTCGCTGTTACTACGATCATGAATTTATGATTATATTTTAGGGAGAAACAATACGTAACATTGAAATTAAAATTTAAGATAGAAACGCCGTTTCTTATCTATGTAGATAGCTTTTCTGAATAAATCTAGTTTTCTTTTCATATATCATTTAAAATAGCAGCATTTGCCTTACTATGTTAAGTGTCATCCATAATTTTTGTTTGCCCGTATCTTTAAGATGTTAGTCGATTAAGTTCGCCCCTTAGGGTTTCACCGCAGTCTAGACAGTCTGTAGCTATGCCGGGGGTCGGTAAATAAATATGTAAAAGACCCTAAAATGTATTATTAATTTTAAGGTCTTTGGGGATTACGTGTGTAAAGTATAAACACAATTATAAAGTAAAAATATATCGTGATTTACGCTAAAAACACTATTTCACCAATTTGGGAAAATAATGAATATTCCTATTGTAATCAAGTGTAATAAACAAGTATAATAGAAAATGAGGCTTGGAACTGTTTTACAAAGGCAATAAAGAAAACAATAGTTTATTAGTATTTATGACTTTATTCAATACGACAATGAAACTACAAAAATTGCCTGCACTTCAAACAGCAATTTTATATACCTCACAAACTGAAGCACATATCAATTAATAATCACATAAAATCTAAAATTAACGTTACATAATAACACCGTAAGAGATAGGAGAATGATTAACATTACGAAAAAACAGAAAAATATATGTAATAATAATAATTATCTGAAAAGCTACAAGTTGGCGTCGCTATACATGATTCGTCTCGATCTAAAGGCTACACAATACCCAAGGCAAATTGGTCAGAGGTTTTCACGTCTTCACCGAGAAACAAGCTAATAACTTACACCTAACCTTACTCGAGTAGCGTTAGTACAGTTGAAGCAGGCAAGCACCTCGCCCCGCCGCCAAGCAACATACATCATCTCTTAATATTATATACAATTATTATCAATCTTTGACGTTAAAACAGACAGACGCTAAATGAATGGCAAAAATATACTATAAATACAGAATTACTCTCTCATTTCCTTCCCTACGAAATCCCAATCCCACGCCCCAATCTCAAACACTCGTTCTCAGTTTGCATCGCGAATCACCTCAGCTTACGTCGTTGTAGCCAGTTCCTTGGATCCGCCAAACTTCTATCAGCTTAAAGTTGGAAACGCGTCGCAAACCGAGAACACAAACGGTATTTGTAGTGTTATTCAGTAAAATTGATTTATTATCAAATTGCATTTTCTATAGAAGTTAACAGTGCCAGTGGCGCCGTACTTGTATGAAGATGAAATTAGGTTTTTTATGTAAAGATTTTCAATTTTAACAGCTTGACATGAGGTGGTATATCATCTTGAACATCGATTGTCAAAGAACATTCATTTTCAATATTTTATAACTTCACCGTAATTAGAATTCGGTTTGCCATCTTACAGAATAACCTACATATACCCTAACTCAGTTACGAAACAATTTGTGCCTAACCGAATAATCGATACGATATCACTAGAGCAAATACATCACAGAAGCGGTTCGTGTCCAACACAGCGCCGGTCGCGCCTCATCCTACGTTTAAAAAAATACAAAACGCTACGAAAGGCAGCATCGTACGTCACACGAATCCGTGATAATATCCCGAGGGCCGATATACGAACACTTAGGCACTTCCGCTGTTAAACTATCGCCGTCTATCTTCCCATGTATTCAACTTATTGTGCTCGCTTAGTGTACAAGGACTTGATGCGAATGACTTAAAATTTATACGTGAACAAGTTAAGACCGACTTAAACGCCTGCGCACAATCCAAATCGAAAATCCTACTTTGAGTCGTTTTAAATCTACCAGGTAAGAAAATATCTATCTCCATCGTTCGATTCGACGATTATTACGTAATTTGTTGCGTTTTGCGTACGCAGGCGTTCGACAGTGTTGCCATATTGTGTGTCAATTGCAAATATCCGGGCAAAGCTTCCACCGACCGCGTTAAGCGACAAACACGACCTGACACGACGTCCCTTCCAACCAAAACAATGTATACAAATAATACAATACGATACGATACGATACGATACGATACGCTACAATACAATACAATACAAAATATTTAATGAACAGTCTGTAACGTGAAGGCGATAGAGATGATACGAACGCGAAAACTTAAATTTAGATTATACTTCCCTAAAAATACTGTTGCGTATGATAAACATTAAAATAATGATATTAGATCTATACCTAATGATTAGTGATTAGCTCTTCCAACTTCCATATTCCCGCTCCGCCCGCTGGCTAAAGAAACCAATTAAATTTCAATACAATCAAAATACATTGAGCTTTAGCGTCAAATATATATTACTCTCCCTTAGCTCGGAAAATCCATGCGAAACCCAATACGATTCTTACCCAACTTTTTCTTACCAAAAAGACAATTTGAATGACAAAGTTGGTTCTAAGTGAGATCAATTTATAATACGCTTGTTTTTCACATTAAAAGTAGGCCTTTTACATAGCAGTGTTGCCAGTATCGTGAACAGGGTGAAATAAAGTGTACTAAGTTTCAAACGGCATAAGCACAATTGAGAGGAAACCATTTGGTGGCAAGACTGTAACCGCGGACAGCGTGCAACACAAGTTGACACAACCGTTAGTATATTAGTGGAATTAATACAACTCTTCTGTCACCTCTCAGCTTACACAGCTACGAATTTACTACTGGGCCAGCCGAAATATTTTACGTCTACCGTCATAGATCAGCGATTTATGTCATTTATCTCAATATTGCCAGCAAAGTTTAAAATAAGATATTAATGACCTATGACACTAACCAATCCTCCGGGAGTTAGCACACTAGTAATTTTCTTTCATAGACGTGACAATAACTCGTAGAGCTACATCGTTAACTAACCGTACATGAAACGCGATATAGAAGTGTATATTCTAGTCGAAGTTTCTATTGATAAGTCTGTTTTCTCAGTAAATCTTACTAGTGAAATAACGGCCCGACAGCCTATATTCAAATCCAACGGCACGTGAGAGCTAAGTTAATCCTTTATGATGGCAACACTCACAAAGCTGTGTGTCACGTACGGTCACGATGGCAACACAGGATTGGAAACTTAATTCTCACGCGACGCCCCGATATGCAACCCGTTGTGAGCGCTCGCCCGACGGGACGACGGCGACACAACGCCGCGACGCGCCTGCTCCACTCCACTGCCGTCACAGTGCCGCCGATCATTCTAACGTTTATTATTGACAGTTTTTTTTATTCGAGTAGAATAGCAAACGAGTATGCAGGCCACCTTATATTAAATAACTATGGTCCGTGGACACGTAACAGGACCCAAGTCCTATTTGAAGAAGGACATGCACGCTTAGTCCCGAGGACTAAGGTGGTCGCCACGTTTTAGTAACCGGCAACCGCACATTACGTTTGCGGCAATTTGACAATATCTACTAATTTATTTTATATTATAGTTTATTAGTGGCGTTAATTCACTGCAAGTTTGTAAAATTGTTTGATTATATGGATAGCGTTAGTGGGTTCACACGTCACGGTTCACCGTTTCGGTTTTCTTATAAGGTTTTCAGTGACACCGACATGACACTCACACCGTCCGGCATGACCGGATGCAGTTAGAAAATAATTGTTGAATTTTGTTTAGTCACTTTTTAACTCCGACACGAGTATGAAAGTGACGCAACAATTTTCAAAAATTTTTTCAAGATGTTCTGCACTGACGACATGTGTCTACCATGCGTGTATACTATGAGTGTATACTTTAGTGTCCGTATAGGAAAGGCGGTTCGGTGAAACCGTGAGTGTGAGCCCGGCCAAGGGTTGCGGGGGTGGCGGCAGCGCGGCGGGGAGGTGGGGGCGGCGCTTAGCCCGAGGAGGGCGCGGCGTCGGTCTCGGCGCGCGCGCACTTGTTCTGCCGCACCATCTCCGCGCGTCGCTCCTGTAGACAACGTCTTATGTTAATGTTTGTTTGCTGATTTGTGTACTAGTATGGAGGCCATTTAGTCAAAGGCCACTGAGTCCCTGTAGCCCATGGATAAATAGGGCTGAAGTCCTACTGTCGATATGACATGAGTCAAAGTTTGTTAACCGAAAAATTTCATTTTTAGAATACCCATGTGTATCAATAATGTATCTTACAAATCTAATTTAGAAAATATATTTAGAAAAAAAAAGAATGCGTATAAATAGGATGGAATAGAACAAAATTCAGACCAGTCTAGCGGAGGGCTGAAGAAAAAGAAGAACAAAATGACATTATACGATTTTAAACTAATATCATCGGGAAATTTTAATATTTTATTATATAACTGGTTCTCACGATTAACACTTTTAATTGCCAATATTTTGAACCACATTTTGTAGCTTAACGTAGCAGTAAGAAACAATTTCTTTTTGTCATATTTTTGTCAATATTAAATATTACGACCACACCTACACAATCTTAATTTTTTGGTCAATATTAACTATTACGGATGTACCTGCAATGTAACACAATTCCCGGACGAATCTACAATTCCTGGCCAGGAAACTACCATTCCCAATCAAGAATTAAAGAGTCCTGAAACAACGCACGCTAACCTATCCTAACCTAACCGAAAAAGACCCACCTCCTTCTTGACAAAGTCAAGTTTCCGCTGTATCTCCTTCTCGCGGTTGATTTCGGCGGCGGTGAGCTTGCTCTCGATGTCCTTCGTGATCTCCTCCACCTTGGCCGAGACCGCCGAGCGCGCCTCCGCCAGCTTAATGTTCTACGGCGGATGGGATAAAAAAAATAAAAATAAAGCATGCATGGACACAACGATAAAGAACTTAAAGTTGGACATGAACTGAATGGCGAAAAAGAACCAGTTTTAAACACCAGATTCTATATAAAGCAAATGATATAATGAACGTTTTAAAGAAAATCGAGTGTTTCCGCCGACTTTTCTCTTTCTACCAATTTTAACTAAACAGTTCGTCCAAATCCTATGAACTAATTTACTATAACATTGATATTAAGTAAGTGCGTAAATAACTTATTTAAAACTAGAATTTTAGACCTTTTTTACAAACTTATTTTTGTAATGTTTTTGCTTATTTTTTCTATACTTAAGTATCTTTAAAAATCTTTGAGGGATATTCTTTTTAATTCGCCCTCTCCTTTTTTAACATGAATGCCAATAATTACTATGTTGAAGGGATTTGAGCGGGGTACCCAGACATACGTGTTTAAATCCACTATAAGAGCCTTGGCTCGATATGGATCCAAAGATTTAACCAATATATTAGTTTCATTTGTTATCGTGAAATAGTGTTTAAATTTGTTTGCATAGAGGAAGGCAATTAACAAAGTATTTTCTTTTTGTAATAACAAGTTATCTATTTTGTACATGAATTTATTTACACCACTAAAAATTTACTTAAAAATCAATGAAATTGTTACGTTGAGCGTAAACGTATGACGTAACGTGCGGACAATGACGCAACGCACGGGGGGAAAAGAGGTTAGGAGGGGGGAAAACGCGAAAAGTTTGAGGTCGTTTCGCTGCGTTACATAAAACAATTATATTTAATATTGCAACTGTTATTTAAATTTATTGCCGTTTAATATTCAATTAAATTTTCTCTTCAACTGGTTCTGTTTCAATAAATTCATGCTGATAACAAAAAGGGGATTTCAATGACTATGGTATAACATGATACGAATGTCGAACATAAAACATTCCAAAGATGCGAAAACAAAGAAATTGTAATAATTTATGTAATAATGATAAATTAAAAATATGGTACATTAATATGAAACGATGTTTATGGTAACCTTGTTTGTCTTCCAGAACCAAATATCGTAAGGAACAATCGTAGACATCCTTCTGCAACTGCTGTAAAAGCTGACGATGGGATGATGTAATCCTCTTGATGACTGAAAGCTGGATATGAGGCCCTTAGCAAACATGCTACATTTAGCGGCGATCGATGATCATCTGCTTTTTGGAAGCTAGCTGCTGCGACGAAAAACTCCAAATTGGACATGTGAAAAAACCTATCGCGACATTCGAGGCGTTTATATACATCCAATCTGCACTACCGCAAACGTAGCAAGTCGTTACAAAGTGACGCATCATCGAAACACTCGCTAAATCGTGCATTTTCAATAATGCGATTGATCGCAGTTGCCAAAACGCGTTGTACCTTAAATGCAATCGCAAAAACGCGAATTGCCGATGCTAAAAGTATCATGTTTGCTAAAACCCTAATTGACCCGAATCTTTTTCTGGATCAATATCCCTTAAAACAACTATCACCTTACCATCTAACAACTTTGCCATCTTCGTACTCCAATGATCCCTATGAGTTACTAAAAGACTGTGATACAACAAAGGTAATACTTACATTTGGCTGTGGTCGGTCTGATGTGACAAACTCACCTTTATATCTACAGCTGGAAATTTTCTTACGAGCAAAAATGGTTACCAAATAATGGTAACTTACATTTTATGTATCATATAAGATGTAAGCGTCAAATGGATATACCCCGAAAATGTAGGGATTTCATTTTTGATTGTACATTTCTGAAGTAGAGAGGTCTGGACCTAGTAGAAGAAGACTCACATGATTGCGAAGCTTCTCCCTCTGCTCGGCCTCGAGCTGCAGG
The DNA here is from genome assembly GCA_018251015.1 of Phocides pigmalion okeechobee. Lineage (NCBI taxonomy): Eukaryota > Metazoa > Arthropoda > Insecta > Lepidoptera > Hesperiidae > Phocides > Phocides pigmalion. Next base: position 17,880 of record DWON01001150.1, on the reverse strand, counting down.
CGGCGGTCAGCGGCCTGCTGCAGCTTCTCCTGGATGGCGCTCTCCAGCTGTTGGAAGCGTTCCTGGTTGCCCGCGCGTACCTTGCGCACTTGCTCTTCCTGGGGAGTCAGAATGGTTACTTTATCGTTTTAACCCTTGCCGCAAAAAAGGTGCTTATAACTTTGACGTGTCTGTGTGTCCGTTTGTGGTATCGTAAAACGTAACATTTTATTTTTATATCTTAAGAAACATTTTAAAATAAGTATTTTTAATAACATTTAAAATAGATGTTATTATAGATAGACAAGGTAATGTATGTATGTATGTATGTATGGTAACTTTTATACCAGAGACTACTATAATATTGGCACATTCCCAAAAAAATGTTTAAACATGTTAATACTGCCCAGATCTTTAAAATTTTATAACTTATCTACCGAAAGGAATACGATATAGGATCATTTTTCCCAATGAGGCGAGACCTTCAATTTTGTTGACAAAATAAATGTATATTTACCATCAATATTCCGTGAATATTATAGTAGTTTCCGTACAAGTCATAAAATGTCAATATATGAGCGATGTTGGAAAGAAGTACAATGGTGGATACTAACATGTTCGCGCAGACGCTCGAGCATCTTCTTGATGTTCTCATCGCGCTTGTCAGCCGCCGTGGTCATCTTCTCCTCGATCGCCTTGTACACCTCCGCGGTCTGCTGGTCCAGGGTCAACCTGCACACAGGACCCAGTCGCATCAACACACAGAGCTATAGGGTGGAGAGGGCTGTCCCCCCGCACCTGCAGGGATTGCCCGCTCCCCTCCTATACCAACAACTCATGTATCACGCGTCTGTCTGTTTGCAAGAATTACGTTCAAAAGGTTGTTTAGAATAATTTTCAAGGCTATAAACAAAAATATATAAACGGTTTTGCCTTTTAAAAACGAAAATATATGTCTAGTTCTGATAATAAAAATGTTCATTGATACCGCAATCAATGTAAGACGTTTCACCCCTTAGCAACATACCTTTCATCGAACTCAGACGGAACCTCTTGTTTTTTTTGAGACAGAAACAGATTTCAGAGGGCAAAAGTGAAAGAGACATGACTTGTAGTAATTTTTATATGTGAGGAAAGTAGTAAACGGACAACTTTAAACAGGACTGAAGTTCAATCTGAGGTATTACATACATGCGTTGTGACTCCTGAGGATCTGTGTAAGTATAGCTAACAACCGTACGTCTCCAACCGAGACACAAGTGTTTCTTTACCGGCAGATTGTAAGGGCGGAGGTTGTAATGCTCCGGTTGTATAGTTCTACTAGACAGTAGATTGTCAAAATAAACTAAAAATAAACTAAAATAAATTACATTTAAAGTAAAAAAAGAAAACAATATATTGTGTTATTCAATAATAGTAACGTTGACATTAATTATAATTTATTACCAATCTATTTATTGAACAAGGCATAAATAAAGTGGATAATAATCTTGATCCCACAATTTTCTAATAGACCTATTTAACGCTATCTTGATATCGCGCTCACGCTTCTAAAGTACCAAGTTTCAAGATAGAAGAAACGATATTAACAAGAATAAAAGACGCCTCCCTGATTGAAAAACCTATGGGCACTCGGCACGTACTGTCTACGGAAGCAATTTGAGCCCTATGAAAAGGCATCCTTATCCGTCGGGTCATCAAGCTCTCGACAAAATCTCCGTAACCGAACACGTGTCTTCAATGTACTTCGTCCTAGAACCAGGTTGGTCAACATCGTGGTAACTAGGGTTGTTAGATACCGGCATCATTTTGTAGATATTCGTTATTTCCAATATTTATGGGAGATTGATTAAGTTGAGACTTCTAGTTTAAGGTCCAATTGTTGGACAGACAAAATAAAATGCATCAATTAGTCAAAATGACAAAATTAGAAGAACCAAAGTCCGTTGAAGTTGGTGTTACATACGTAGCTCTAAGATTTAAAAAAATAAATTGGCACAAAACACGTCATATATTTTAGAGGACTAATAGCCAATGAAAATGATGCTCTAAGGGCCAACCTTTCAAAAAGGGCATCTTATTAGAAGTATCGATCCTATGTAGTACTAATAAGAAGTACCTACGCACTGATGAGCAATTTTAAGGGCTTTGTGCCTTAGCCCTTAAAATTGCTCATACTATGCCCTACAAATGATCGTAAGTATTAACTTAAGTCACATTTAAAGGTACCTAAATACTTCATGAGCGGTGACGTATGACGTGTTCCAGTCACGAGCTACACACCCGCTGCTTTGTGCATAACCCGGTCAAGAGGAAAACGGTTCTGACGACTAATGACCCGGCTCCACAGAGATTCATCTCCATCGCACTCGCACGTTTTATTTATATTTACATCTTCTTGTTGTAGATCCTGCTATTTATTTTAACATTTGTAATGTATAACACCTTAATATGCAGTATTTTACACGGGTGACAGTAAAACGTACCAAGGAAGTTTACTACGAAGTGTAAATATAAAGTTTCCTCGCATTTGGACGTAAATGCGACTCGAGTCTTCATTTGTTTTCGAGGAAAATTCAATGCTATAAACATACCTGGTCTTTTCAACGCCTTCAAGATGATCCTTAAGGCGGGCGCGCAGCTCGTTGATGTAAGCTTCGCGTTTCTCCTCATGCGAGTCCATCTTAGCGTCGAGAGCCTCCTTTGTGGTGGCGATGAAGTTGTTTGTCTGCTCGCTTCGGATGCGAGACGCCTCCTCGATCTTGGCCATCTTCTGTGCGATCGCTGCCATCCGGCTGGCTTCCAAGCTCTAGAAGATTATAAATTCTGTATTTTTGCTCTATCCTATCTAATGCGCTGTTATGTTACTAAAAAACAACATTAAGTAATGTATTTATGTATCTTAATGCAAACTGAATTTACTTTTAAGTTTTTAGTCGTATATTTCCAAACCGTACATCGAAATTTAGAGATGTCATTTCAAAAATATTGACTCGTCAAAGTTATCGTGAATGATGTCACTACTCTTGAATGCTTACACGTCTCCTTTCCTCAGCAGCCTTGAGTTTCTCTTGGATCTCCTCAACGGAGGGGGTCTTCTCGGGCGAGTCGGCGCGGCGCGGCACTGGCACGCCTACCGGCTCGGCGAGGATCACCTCGTATGCGAGACCGCCCTTGGACATCTCCTGGCAGCGGATTTCGGTAGCTGGAGACGGAAAAAGAAAAATATTCAACCGTAAGAAAAAATTGGAAGGGACATCGTAATGATGACGCAAATTTTAAATCTGCAAGAGAAGAAAACTTTAGACAAAAACCACACCTCTCCGACTGCAATACTTGGCTTGCCTTACACGAATACACGAAGAACGTGTTGCTTTACGGCGGGTTATTAGGGTCGCGGTGGTGCCGCCAAAATTAACTTTGATTTGGTAAATAAACTATTGTAATTATAAGAAAAACGTTTCCAAAATTACGAAAATCAGTTATTTCGACTCCGTTCTGGAAAATAGAATCCCGTAAGTTTTGAATAAATTTTTAATTATTAAATAATAAATTTGATTCAAGCTAATTTGGGTTTCGTCCTAAGCACACTTTCAATGGGGCAAGAGGTTGTTTTCTGCGCAATAAACATTAATAAAAGCGACGCCGGCAAAGAGATCTACAATGGCAATAAAAGCTGAAAACAATATTTAGCCGACACCATTAAATTTAATTAGCGGTGGGATCCTCGTGGAATAACGGCTGGAAAAAAGCCATTCGCCACCTATTGTTCCGAGAGATTCATCTCTTTAATGAGGCTGGCTTGTCACAGCCAGCGTGCCACTTAAAGAATTAAGGACCTTTTCATTTGCCTATTTATAGCGGACAAATTTTATTTTAACAGCTCAAAATATTGCTTTATATCATAAAGCCAGAGAAACTAATGAAAAGCAAAGCTTGAAACGCGAAGAAATACAAAAGTATATGTAATTAGCGAACTACCCGCTTTCCTATGGTTGTAATAAGGCATCCCATTACAATTCTTTTAAATTCACTCTCTGTAGGCTTTTCTGCTATAATAGGCATTTATTGCACATATAAACCTTCTTTTTGCAACACTCTGTCTATTGATGAAAACTGCTTTAAAATCCGTTGCGTAGTTTGAAAGATCTAAGCGTATAGACAGCCGATAGACAGAAGCAACTTAGTTCAAATTTGTATCAATTACAAATTTAAAATGAAAAATTGAAGAAAGCTTGGGTGTTTTTCTTTTAAGTAAAGGAGATCTTAAAATTCATGTGTAATTTTTTAATCAATTTCATCAATTCTTTAATTATTTTCTTCAATACGTAATGAATAACACGCAATTAATGCAAATGCAAACGGCAATCATTTTATCAATAGACTAATGGATTTATAATTAGTTTAATCTAGAATGTAATCTAGAATTTGTACTACTCTGGTACAAATCGGCTCATTACGTGACAAATAGTAGTCTCAAATGGTTTATGTGCATACAATTACATGATACTCCACTTTAGATCTTATAGTTCATTAATAACGACCTAGAATTAAATGTGAAGATTTAAAGATTTTATTGAATTTAATGCAAAATTACAAAGTATTACGTATCGTAAACATCTGCAATAGTAAGATATTGTGTCGCAGCTGTTTCGGCCCAACCCGGGGAGTACGGTTAGCATAGTTCAATTACAATATATTTATATAGTAAATGCGTTCACGCAGGCGTTAAACCCGACAACATAGCAATTATCAAGACGTACACTACGTCAATGTCAATAAATTTCTCAAATTCAGGCATAATACCTAGTTTACACATCCGTTCATTACTCTTATGACAATACAATATACACATGTCAATCTATACTCAAAGTATCATCATTAACGTGAAACTTTCAATAAAGCGTTCCTGCAGTTAAACTTGCTAACTAAAAAAATGCCTAATTATTATATTTTAATATACGATATACATTTTTAGAGGTACATCATTAAACATTTCATTTATGCGTTGGCAAATTTTAGTTTTAAATTCAAAACGCGAGACCCGTTTGCTAATGCAATTCTCAAGGTCGCCTCATTAGTCCCCGGCGTCCGGGGAAGAGCTACTGTAAGTGCAAAGGGGGTCGCTTCCACCCCCTACGAGCGGATGACTCATACCGATATTGCAATGAGGTGTCGTGTGTCGCATACCACACATACAAGGTAGAAGCTAAACGATTCGACTGGAGAATTATCAGTGCCACACCTTATTCTAGTGTGAAGCTTACATGCGTTTCGGTTGTAAGGTGTCACCGGTTCACTTGCAATTGACGCGACCAACTTAGTCCTCAGGCGTAGCAACGCATCTTTGATGGATTTTAAGCGGGACTCTAGGTTGTTTAAGGTTACAACCATTTTTTATAAATTGAAAGTAGTAAACAAATATTCGGTACACTTGATATTAAGTGGGTACTGCCGTCTTTAGAACCATTGAAAGAAGGAAACAAAGAAAAATATAAAATGAAACGATTGCATAAAAATAATACTTTCAAGTCGGTCAATATTTTTTAAGATTGTAACCGCATAATTTCGTCATTTACTAATGGATTTCGAAAATTTTTTTTATCAAAAGGGTCCACTTCCGAATTACTCCCGTTAAACATTTTCCTATGAAAACGGCACTAGTCCCTTTAAAAGTCGAAAAGAAAATACCAACTGTAAAATTGGAAAAATATGGTTAGTTGAATTTAAATACGAATTGAGTAATCAATGAATATATACACAGATACACATCAAAATACGTTTGAAAGAAATCAGCATCTTTAAAAGTGATATAACAGTAGGTGCAATATCTTTGAAGTAAATTTTTAAGTTTAAATTATAAAGTAAAGCAGTACACGAATAGTATGAATTCAAAAACAAACAAAATTTATTGGCTATCAATGGTTCCTTGTCTGGTATATTTGCGTAGAATTAATCGTTACAAATACGACTAGCTAATTCTACGTTGCTGTGAAGTATTTGACAATGGAACACGAATAACATGAAGCGTAAATGATCATCTATTCCAAAACAACAAAAATCGTAGAACGATAAAAACTGAAACAAAAAAACTGAAACGAAAAATATCCTAGCAGTCTCATACTTACTAATGAATTTGACTTTCTTTGGCTGCTTAGTCCTTGGTTTGCCGACTGGTTTCTTGGCAGGCGCCGATCGTCGATGTGCTAAGGAAAAAGTGGAGTTAGTAATGCGCAATTAACTCCGCCTCACGCTTGTCTAGAAGAAATAACCCAACGACTTGGTGTAGATACTTATCACAAAAAGGCACATTATTCCGTAAAAGCGGGTAATTTCTCGGTATCAATTTGCTGAATGTTTATAAATTGTAACCGCAACCACAAAATACGAAGTCGATTCCAAGAGAAACTGTCTGCCTCTTACGTCGCGTAGTTTACTAGACTGAATAATGTTAATTAACTTTTAATTAAATTCGTGGCATAAGACAATATTTGCTTTAATTTACGGTTTGCGCATAGTCGACTTAATTTATGTTGCTGCGTAACATAGCACAATTTGAATGTTTACAAAGTGTGAAATTGCCTATTAAATGTGAGCACCAGTCGTTTCATATTCAACCAACAGACTCGATTTTCGATTGGAACAAGTCGAAACAGCTATTACCGTTCCAATAACGACAGAGATCCGATGGGGTGTTACGGACGCTACCGGCACGCAATCAACATTACTTTTTCCCTACAGACGGCGACAATAGAAACGCTATTACGGTCGATTCGGTCATGCTAATGTTTATTCGAAGAGCTTTCGGACTCATGTTAATGAAAGAGTGCCGATCGAAGCTCGCGTGACTGATGCTATCGATCGGTTGATGTAGCGTATTAAAAGCTGGTCACCGAATACCACACATTCGACGATACGACCAATAATTACTTTCGAAATGAACTTAGCTAATATTTTATGATAGTGACGTAGACGGAGACCATATCATATTTCAGACCCGAAAAGTTATTACTAGAGCTTCAATGAATTAGGTGAAATTATTACGCTAATATTGTAAAGTACTATTAGATTTTTTGGTACTAAACTACAATATCACCCGGCATTATTAAATGTTAAAAGAACTTAACGAACATAGTAATATTAGGGAGAAGGCCTCATGGGGCAATAGTTGTGAGGTAATAAGGCGACGGCACGACAGCCCAAGATGAGAGGCCCGTACGTGAGGGGAATTGCTGAGTGAAGAAATTTTCCCGCAAATAAGGATTATCCCTCCAGCGACACTAAGTCCCGGTTTACACGGCAGACGATCTGGAGACGGACGTCAGAAGGGCGAATACGGCCAAACTTAACGAGTTTATAATTTGTTCAACGTCCACTGCGTGATGGGCATGTGCAATGGCTTGTTGATAGGATTATCCGATAATGAAGATTTAGTCTCGTTGCCTAGCCATAAATTTGTATCCGCTTTTATGAGTGGGACATAAAAGTAACGGTGATTCGTACCTGTCAGTTGATTGGAAATACAATTTATAGTTTATATGTTTATAGAAAACAAAATTTATAAATATTAATGTTGTTCAAATAGAAAGGAATGGTTAACACGCTCTATAGAAGATTAATGTATCAAACAGGAATTCGAAATCCATTTATTTATTCAGGCCGCTCGCCGATACTCCTTGCCCAGCTGTCCACAGCCTGATCGCCGCAGATTACAAAGCAAGCAAAACAATGCAGTAGAACTTACGTCACTAAACCAAAGGCTCCCCACTAATGCGGTCTGGTACTAACATTGCGGCTTAGGCCAAGGACCCGCTAATCCTAGTTTACATTGTTTCCAAGTCGACTGTACTCGTGTTTGAATCCGCTAACCGCACGTTACTTACGCTTGATCTAATTTCATCTTTTAAATAATACTTATACGGAAATATAGATTCTAAATAATTTATTAAACATATGTGAAAGAAACGTAAAACTTTCAAAACTGTCAAATAAATTCGAAAAGACAAATGAGAAAAGTTTTTAATGATTGGTGCTAACATCAAAACAAGGGACGTGATGACAGACAAGAATAATAAATGAATCGTGCTCGAACCCCATCGTGATTGAAAACTTTGTTGAAATATTGATAGAAGATTTGGAAAGCCAATAAAAGGGCATTAACATAAACAAAGCATCGGTAAAGAATAAAAAAATCCACAGCCAAATATAAATGTTTAATGCAGTAGTTCCTACTGAAGGGCGGGCGACAGCCCCACCGGCGCCACACGACACGACATGAAAACTGATAATATATTTAAACCGAGCTTTAAAACTCGCGAGGGGAGAGCTGTAAGCAAATTTACAGCCTTTGGGAATAACTTACTTTGAAATGGATGAGTGTATAATATTTTCACCAAATATTTCTAGCTCGTACACAACCTATTTTTCTTTCTAGAACTAGATTGGATCGATGGATTGGTTCATAGACGAAAAATTACTAAAACCAATTTAAAACCACTTTAATTTGTAATTTCGTATCGCCAATCAGTTGATTGTATCATTAAATATCTAATTAAAGTTGAGACCTTTGACCCTAATTGGTAAAATCCTCTGAATTAGATAGCTACACGTTATCGCTGGAGTTAGAATACTAAGCTGAAATATAAGTTTCGACCGTAAAGAGTTCGTAAGCACATCGTGAAGGTTCGTGAGGCACGCGACCTGCGGACCCGCAATGCATCACTGTGACATCGACGTGGCGTTCCGATCTTGAGCTGAATCAACACTCAATACTTCTTTTACCTTTATTTCCATTTCTCGTCGAGGAAATTTGTACTACTTACATTACGTTAGGTTTTACTAAATATTAAGACGCCTATTAAGACGACATGCGACACAATAAAATCGTGATCAGCAAATTTTGAGCAATTAACATTAACTGTTTTATAATGATTTAACTCATAACATTATTTAAGGTATATGAAAACAAGATGTCATCCCTTGGTGCTAAACAAATCATGGGGCATGAAAGACGTTAACGACAATAATGATCCCAAAACTCGTGTGACAGCCGGTGAGATCAAAAGGGGTGCTAAACTTGTTGAGCCAATTAAATTCATTGTTATACTCGCACCCTCGCCAATTATGTCATCACCAACCCCTAACATCTCTTCACAATGGGATGTTAACAGTTAATACACAAATACCACAAGCTATGCAAACAGTCATCAAATCATCGTTATTTTGTAAATTGAAGGAACTCTGTTATCGTTACGTAAATAAAAAAGCCCTGCGAGACCCTCGTTATAACGAAGTACTAAAGGAGAACATAAAGAGTGATGATTATGTGATGTTTGCGTGCGTAGAATTAATAAGGCTCGTAATATGTGACGACAACATCGTTTTCACAAAATCACCTCGGTACGAGAAATATAATGCAAATGAAATCACGTAAAGACTCTTAGTCACCGAGGCAGCAGCTAAACCTGATGGAATTATATAAAATAAGAAAATGACATTGAAAACTAGAAAAAATGTCTGTATCCACATAACAGATTCAAGATGCTGTATTCTGAAAATTTCCGTGCGGTTTTCTTACATTTGACAAATGTACACGAATACACAAAATGGTGGACACATGTGGTTTCAGCGTACAGTACAAAATGGTTGACATTATGCAGTAATGTTTAATCAATAAGTCGAGCGATTCTAACTTTCGAAGTAGCCAGAAAGTGCAGAGTTCTTAACGGACAATCACATATATCAATAACGGATATTCCTAGACTTAGAAACAACCTCAATTTTTTTTTTGTATAAATAGCAATATAATTTAGGTATTTTGAAAAAAGTTAACTTTTGTGAAAATGATACGATCAAAATTTTGGTGAGAGTTCAAAATTTAGAAAAAAAAAACATGAAAATTGTTACATAAAGGTTCGCAGATAAATATATCTGGCTTATTTCGAAAGTGGTGATAAAACAATTATAATTTTTAAAGCTCCTTAAAAAAGTTCGATATTATTTAATGCGTTCAATTGCCATTTAATGAAGTAATCACTTTTTTCTAAACTGAATTATATAGTATATTACGGATCAAAATGATGATCCTCATGCTGATACCGGCTTTTCGTTCCACGCCGGCCGGCTACGCCTCGACGCGACGGCACGACGTAGCGGTAAGCCGCTTTTCGCTTTAACCTAGATTATCGCATCAGGTGACTGTAAAGAGGCTCAGACACCCCTTTGACTAACACTTCAAAACGTAATATATTCCCTTACTTTTACTCCTTTATCGCCATTAACAAGACTCCCACGTGACCGAAGCTTTTTCGACCGGTTGAATCACAACATTTTATATTTTTACCTTGAAATTACCCGCTCCAGAATAAGTTTCACCTTACGCCAGATATCTGAAACAAAATCTAAGTTACAAATACTCGGAACCAAGTCATTGAGCCATTATCTCATCGACAAGCGTTTCGGCGAAGCCGGTATATTCCAACAAATTTGACAGGAACATCAGCGGCGAAGTCGTTCCAACCTGCAGGCAAAACGGGTGCACGGCATGAGTGGCAGAAGCACTGCATCACCGAGTCCCGAACAAGTCCTATCAGCATGGTGATGGTTTCAAATTGACTATCTAACGTGTGACGGAGTCGCGTCGCGGCGCGGGCGTTCTGCGCGACTCTCGCCCGGAAACTGAGCCACGCCGGGGGGAGGACAGCCGGTCGATAGTCGCACCCTGCACCCCGACATCCCCGCCCTGCGGACCCACCCCCGACCACCCCTTCGGCGCTACCGTCCCTAACTTGATAGCTCGTACAAGAAAATAAGCCTACCAAATGGAAAAATAATGTCACCCGTCAGGTCTGTTTCTCGTCACGACCCTACAACGATGGTCTAATCGTATAGAACGATGGTCTAGTGAAATACTGTGGAATATGGACATACAAGTCAGAAAACAAAATGTTATACAAACTCACCACCTAACCAGACAAGTTAGGTTAGGTTAAATTTAAAAAAATCATGGAAAACACATCTTAGTTAAGTTGAACTTAGAATGTTTTGTGTGTCTGTGAGGTGTACTTTATAGCACCTAGCAACTAAGGGGGCCTAGGGTCGGGGAAGACAAACTAATTTAAGAACCGCCCAGACTCGTGCGGGTCTCGGCGGGTTTCTCGCTCATAAAAACGCCGAGCTGTCGGGGGGAGAACGGGCGGTCGCGTAGAACGGGAACTATGGGGGCACCATGCGGCGGTTCCGCCGCCGTCTCGGCGCCGCCACCCGCAGCCAATTAACAGCCGGCAACGCCACGCTGAATTTGTTTCGCCACTCAAATTGCTTCCGATTGATTTCTCGTGCTCAAGACAAGCTATTAACGAACCCGCTAACACCTCTTAAATACGCACTCTCCTAAAATCTGGAGATTCACTTTTTTATATAGAAGAAAAATGCTGTCTATCAATCAGCTGATACCTGTGTGGAGGATCCAGACGAACGGGAAAACTGCCTGTCTGTAACTTGTATAAGAATTTGTTAAAGCACCGGAGACTCCATAGAGACTGCAGCAGTGATAGTGTCGTAACCTCGTGCACCGGTAACACCGGCCGCCGTGATGCGGCGGATCGATTCCGGGCAACAACCTCGAGACCGCGTCCCCCTGCGGTAATAACTGGGAATTCCTGGAGTAAGCAGCGTTCGGCCGATGCAAACGCACTCACAGCACTTGTGGAAATACCGCTCACGGCGTCCGCCAGACGGTCGAATACACGAATATACGTATCGTACACCTATATCGCGATAAGCGTAAACGGCAACTCCTTAGAAATACAAACTGGTAAAATATTAATAACTAGAAAGGTACTGTTGATGCGTTCAATGTTCAAAGAGGAGATAAGTAGCAAACATAAATAAAAATGGAAATTAAGATACGTCAAATACTATACAAAAAGTAACCTAGAAAAATCTTCATTCGTACATCATAATTCATATGACCACGATGATAAATTACTCTGCCTAATGGTATCAGTAATTCACGTCATATAAATACAATGATATTAAGGAGATATCTTAAATGGAAGCCCACAAAGATATCTGATCACGAAGCAGTTTTATGAGAAACTATTATATTAGGTATTAGAGTAATGTGTAATAAACCAAAACGGTATTCAATACACAAATATACTTGATGTGGTTTTATAAAATCCACAATTTCATTTAGAGGACAAGCTGGCGCCCAACGTGGGGCACGGAGATTAATATTTTTACCCGGCCGCTTATTACATTAGCTATGTGAAGGTAAGGTTATGATAATAAGCGGAGCGATGTTTAGATTGATGCTTAAAAATATAATATGATTTCATTTCAATTAGTATAAAACTTAATAAGCTTTTTTTATGTGAGAAGCAAACGAGCATGCAAACCACCTGATGTTAAGTAGTCGCTGCCCATAGACATCCACATACAACCACAAACACGACCGAAATCCTGTCTGAGATCGAACGTAGATACGTTGCTTCTTCTCAGGATTAAGATTAAGGAGAAACCGCACCTCTCCAACCAACCGAAACACAATTAATGCTTTACGGTGGATTATGAGGGCGGCGGTTGTACCTCCCCGGTCGATCCATAGTTCTGCCACCTTTAAAGCTTACTTGAATGTATGTATGTATATATATACGAGTAATATTAAGACAAGTTCTGTAGACAATATATCCCACATTTTACTTGTCGTGATTAAATAAAAGTACTGAAATATTCCCGAAAAGAAATGGAAGAATTTAGTTATCTTTGCACACCTCCGAGTGTATCTGCATACCATTTTGTATAGCTTTGTCTCTTTCCTAAGAGCGGCAACAAGTTGAGTCACGTGCGGGTTGGATTTCGCAGAGAATATAAAGAAGCAGCGGCTCGCGTCCGCCTGCGACGGCGGCCGTATCGATTTTGCCTTGTTTCAGGCTTTGTTTAAACATCTAGTCCACATTTAGACACGAACTCACTACAATATGGGTACCTAATAGAAGAAAAAGATTTCATATTACATTTTATAGACGAGTTCTAACCATTTATTGTTCGTAAATCTTTATCGTGTATCAAATCAATGTTAATATTTGCGATAAGAACTATAAATACTATTAAAAGTATAAATAATAGGTTTCAAGCCATAGGCACGTAGCTTTTTTTAATGTGAGAAGAGTAGCAATCGAGCATGTAAAAAAGGTGATTGTTAAGTAGTCGCAGCCCATAAACATCCACGTACAACCAGAAACACGACTATCTGAACTCAGACGTAGATACGTTGCTACTCTTGAGGATTAAAATGGTCGCTTCGCTCAAAGTGTAGCCAGCAACCGCACCTCTCCAACCGAAACACAAGTACTTCTTTACAGCGGATTATGAGCTGCAAAATCCTTACATTTCAGAAAATAGAACAAAATAAAAAAATATATTATAGCATTTTACTTAGTTAATGTACGATAGACTTTTACATAATTTCTCTATAATTATGAACACACACACATATATGTGTGTGTGTTCATAATTATAGAGATATATATATGTGTGTGTGTGTGTATATATATATATATATATATACACATACATATGGCTATTATATACAATATACTAGAAGTATATATACTAGAATCGAATAACAGTAACAATCACATTTTTGGTCGAACACCCCTACGGTTTGTAGCTCGCGATATCATATTTAGTCATCTCATTACACACGCCATAAGATGTACTCGTAAATTTAATGAAATAAATTCTTTGGCGATGATCTAAAAATATTTGCAAGACAAATTATTCCCAAAGGGTTCATTTCAAACCCAAATGTCTGAATAATACAGCGACTAGAAAATTACATTGTGCCGACGCCAGCACTGATGTCAATTGCAAAATAGGGTTCGCTCCCCAGAACAAGTCAAGTGTTTGTATAAAACAGGCACTTCCGTTAGTTTGTCGGTGGTGCTATAGGTCAAGTTGGCCCTCGTAGCTGGATGCTCGTGCTATTGATATGCAGCATTCATTATTTTACCCAGCGTCATTATACAATTGCTCTCAGTGATATAATTCGCTCCATAATCATTAATAGTATTAGCTTTCGTTCGCCGTAGTGCTCGCAAAAGTCGATGTTACAATACATTACGATATACCATTCGATTCTTATTTTTTATTTTATGTGCTTTCATTTAAATTTTCAACCTTTATTTTACAGAAGATTCTCTCTGCAAAATCTCAAGATTCTAGATTCAGTGGTTTTGGCTGTGTTGTGATTTTTAGATACAAAAGAATTACATTTTTCTCATTTACGATAAAACTATATAGTCGTCATAGTTTCCGAATAAAAAGACAGCCCGAATTAAAAGAATCACTTTTCAAAATATCTTAATAAATGCTTTGCGTTGTTTCCGAACCTGTAATAATTGTCGACTTGACCGTTTTTAAATTAAAAAAAAGGAATAACTTGTTCGATATTCCGTTAACTCAGACCTCAAAAAAATTAAATGACGGAATATGTCTCATCATAAACCACAAGATTAAATTACAAATACGTATTTATGACGAGTACTTTTACTGTATTTTTAATTATTTTCCAGGTTTGTATCTCAATATTATCTCGGGAGGTAAGTACTTAATAAGTCTTCGAAGTTTCCTTATTAGAATTAAATACGAATATTAACATAAACATATAAATAATTCACGCAGCGTTGTCTCATTAATTTGTGTTTGGCTTCGATTAATGCCATATTTTACCCTTTTTATTGTCAACATATTTAAAAATTAGAAAGGTATCATTCGTTTTATTCATATAAATAAAATAATAGAAGTTTCTTGTTGTGCGCACGTCATGCAATGACTACTGGATAGGTTTCGATTTTTTCGTTTTAATTCCCAGAAAGTTAGCTTTTACCTAAAAAAATATCAAGATATCTTCATTTAATATTAAGATTCATAATATATAGAGAAAATTAAAAAAAATATAAGCACTACTCGTTACGCGACGTGTTTTTTGCCGTGCAGAAATGGGGCAAGTAGTGGTGTTAATATACCAACGCAGATGAAGTTGCGGGTAGCAACCACTTTTATATAATCATATTTTGATGTCTGTAAGTAACCATACTTAACACTCATAATTATTAATGAAATCCAGCATTAAAATCCATTTACAACTATATTTTCCCACATGCTGCAAATGAAAATCGTTTACCAATAACTTACAGTTCGTACTGTTGTCATTCCCCATTCGCTTCTACACGCAAATCAATATAGTTCTTAATACAATTGAAACATGATCTAGATTTGTGTATACTGTTTTTAACTGAAACCCTAACATTTTGTCGCACTGTGCTCAGGCCTCTGCCAAGTTTTGGATGCTGTTAATTTATGGGATGATTCACGATGTACCAGCAATTTGTTCGTAGTGCGCTAGTTTGTTTTTCGAGTGCTAAAGTTTCGCTTAAAACGCACTGGTAATTTACTGTCTAGACTTTTTAGGGGCGAAATTATTTCCATATATTGCAATGCCAATTCCGACCTGTATAACTTTGAAAAATAAGCTTTACGTTTACAAACTCTATTAATTTCCACTGCTTGAAAAATAAAAAAAAACAAAGAAATAAAAACAAAACATTGAATGACTTTGAAATTTTACAACAGGGTTTCTCCACAACATAAAAACTCAAATTTTTGAATACCGTAGATATCGGATTGGAAAGACAAGACTTCCATCAGCAAAAAAATATATTTTCCGTTAGGCGTCATAAAAATATTGCATTGCCAATATCGAGCAGTGTTAGTTCCAAAAAGAATAGCACGGAGTAAAAAGGAGTTTTAAATAACTTTCCATTGCGAATACGTTATTTTTTGATTCCGAAACAAAACTACTTCTGAATTTTCTACTACAAATTGGAACCTTGCTTCTCCTCGCTATTGTAAAGAGTCATTACAATCCCTTCAGTAGTATTTGGGTGAAACAGTAACACCATCCATCGTCACAAACTTTCGAGTGTATAATATTAATAGGATTATTCTTCATTTTCATTTTGAACGCTTATTCAATGACAAACCATGAAAACGAACTTTATTCCACCCCCTTGTACACCTTAATAATGTTAGCATTGAAATACGATACCCTCTTCCCTCCCTCACACGTATGCAAAGGGGTAAAATTCTTTATCACCTTTTTAAGTCACCCTAATCGTAAAGGCGCAATTTTTTTATTTCTTCATCAGAAGGCTTACACGTCGATAATTTACAAGCGATTTTATCTTTATAGGTCGTTTTGGTGTAATGTTGGCGAAAAAAACATGAACCACTAATGTCGTTTCATAATTAAAGGCACAGCACAATTTGAGAGATGCAAGCCTGTGACCTGCAGCCACCTCAGGCAATTTAAACAGTTCTGCTCAACCCAGCATAAGATTTTAATTGAGTCGCTTTACAGCTTTAAAGCCTAGTAAAAATAAATGTACATTTTGTATGCCGAGTGGTAGGTAAAAGTTTCAATATCACTAACGTTTGGCATAAAGAAAGATTGCGATGCCGTAAGTCTTATAGTTGCCAGGCACTCCGGGTCGGATTCCGACATTTCCGACCCATCTGCTCCGGACAAAGTTTGCGATGGCCGAAAGAAAATTTCTCTATCGAATTATACTGGAACGTCCACGGCGATTGTTCTTCATCTAAAACGGAATTTACGGATAGTTTTTGTTCGATGTTATATGTATTATACTATTGGTCACAGAAAGGAACCTACATTCCTCTAACAAAATAATGTTTAGACATGCCTATTAGTATACCAGATTTTGCGTTTATGCGCTTTACAAAAATTTTAACTGTTTTAGAAAAAAAACAACAAAGAACTAAAAACAAAACATTCAAACAAGATTGAAAATTACAACAGGCTTTCTATAAATATAAAAACTCAAGCTTTCGTATACTATAAAACCGCTGGCATCAGATAGAAAACACAAAAGACTTCCATCAGCAAAAAAATAATATTTTCCGTTAGGCATCATAAAAAACAGTTGGCGAACAATAGCGGCGGCCGTGGGTTGCAACTTTTCATCCGTCGCAGCTCCACACATCCCGCGGTCTGTCGGCAGTCTCATCGCACACGTCTGCCACAGCCCCCTTCTAATTTAGTGCTTCATTATCATTTCTGCCTTTGTCACTATCGTTAGAGTAATACTTTTACGAAGCAAAATACATGTTTGTTTTTTTATGAAATTTGACACCATTTGCTATTCAGTGACACGGACAGCTAAACTATTTAGTTCTAGGAATCTACACTCTAAAAGCCGAATGGAGATATAGAGGTTTGAATTTTATAAGTTTACATATTGATAATAGTTTATTTTACGCGTAGGTGCCTAACGCGATTTTTAAATTCTTTACAAATTTTGAAGAACAAAGTGGCATTCTAATGTCCATTCCTATAGAAACTAAAGTTAATTTTTTGAGACTCTGATTTTTAGAGAGAATATAGACAGTTTTTGCTTATCAAATTAGTGTATTTTATGATAACGTACTTTTTCTGGTACTTCAAAGCAGTGGGATAAGTAAAAACCACTCTAGACTAAAATCAAACTCAAAGGCAATAAAATCGTAACCTTTGTTTTGCTTCGTAAAATTGCTTTGTGGTAGTCGGGGAACAAACGACGACTATACATATATCTGATACTTCATATTAGTACTAGTTTTTACTCGGGGCTACGCCCGCAAGTAACAACTAAAACAACAAACTAGTACCTAAACTCAAACATTGAAATAATTCTAGTATTGCTTGTAAGTGACACAACAAAATAAATTGAAATATGTATACTGAAATTCAAAAGAGGTGAAAGTTTAAAGGTGGTAGAGCCGTTAGAGCTCGTCCGGGGCGGCACCACCGCCACCCTCATAACCCGCCGTAAAGCA
>DWON01001149.1:0-26104 GCA_018251015.1 Phocides pigmalion okeechobee | reverse complement strand
TCCTCCTTTTAGTCGCCTCTTACGACAGGCAGGAGATACCGTAGCGCTATTCTGGTCCCGCGCTACAGGGACAAGATATCCACGTACAACCACAAACCCGACCGAAATCCTATCTGAGCTCGAACATAAATACGTTGCTATTCCTGAGGTCTAAGATGATCGCCTCGCTTCTGAGTGTACCCGGCAACCACACCTCTCCAACCGAAACGCAAATAATGCTTTACGGCGAATTATGAGGGTGGCAGTGGTACCTCCGCGGTCAAACTATAGTTCTCCTACCTTTATATCTCCACTACACTTCATTTTTGTCAGATGTAATTAAATATGTATCAATATTTTACTGTTCGACTATACTAAAACTAAGCGGTCCTCAAAAATATCAGAATTGTCATCTCGCTCATACACAAACAATACCGGCAATATGCATGCACATACATACATAAACACGTACTCACATACACATACACACACGCACACACACTCATACACACAAACAAATACGCGCGCGTACAAGGTACGTATAAAATGTAACATAGTTGAAATTTGTGTCTTTTATATTTGTTACTTAGTACTAAATGCTTAGATTTCGTGACATACGGTACGTTTAGTACTAAATTCCGTTTTAGTATAAAGTCCAAGCATTTAGTAATAAACCCCAAAAAAGTAAATAAATCATTATAATAATCTAAAAGTGGATCTAGCGAGCGATAAAAGCGGTAAAACATGTGATGTCTTGATTTGTACAGATGGCATCATTTATATAGCTAATGAGCTCGACTGCCAAAAATGATATCAGCCGCAAGGTTTCCTATAAATCAATTACATGGAAAATAAAAAGTTTAAACAGTTATATAAGTCGCGTAGTTTGCGACATACCTTTCTAGACCAATTATTATTTTAAGGCGGTATCCAGCCATCCATCAGGCTTTACACGTCTACTGCTAGAAACAGGCCTCTCATAGATACCGAAGACGATACTTGTGTTTTGTCTATTTATTATTATCTGTAAGACGATATATAGTATCTAATTTTTATTATTATTACCATTGTTATAAATAATTGCACTTAAAAAGAAAAAGATAATGATAATAATGAATAAACAAAAACAAGTCTGTTGAGTCGGATTTTTTTTGTAGCGTTCGCTTTCCGAAATAGTACTAGATTAAGAAAAAAAGTAGTTTGTAAGAATAAGTATATACAAAATAAATAGATTTAATTTTAATTCAAATGTTTATTTACTACACGGGATTTTGCAGGAATGGTCCATACCATTAATTGCTTATATCAATCTAATTATTTTTATTTCATACACTCTTCTATCTCCAACAGTGTTTTATCTTTTGTCTCTGGTAGATATAAATAGATAGGAATAAGGCATATTGATATCGATATTCCATAGAATAAAAAAGCCCCATGAGTTTTTAATGAAGAAAATAAAAACGGAGCCGTTTTTATAATAGTGGAAAATATTATATTAGTGAAAACACCCATAATAAGAATAAATGATGTTCTACGTGTTACCGGGATTAGTTCACCAGTAAGCGATGTGGATAAAATTAGAGGACCAACAGCTAAGGCTACTGAATATCCGATCAATAGTGTAATTGATACATACGTGTTTTCTTCTATAACTCCTTTTGAACTTAAGAATAAATAAAGAGAAATTGTGAATAGAAATAGAACAGAAATGGAACTTCCGCCAATAAATAAAGTACGACGTTTAAGAACTTTCGACAAACCACTCCCTACGTATGTGGTAAAGACAGTAAAACCATCTAAAATGAGCATCCCGAAATAAGCCGCTGACTCCTTATTTGTAATCTTCTTGATAATATCTATTGCAAATACACTAAACGCATACTTGCCTGAGAAATTATTGAGAGTTATAATCAACATCGACAATAACAAAGGTTTATAGAATATTTTAGATAATATTACTCTTTTGAATCCTACAATTTCCGACAAAAGACTTTTCGCTTCAAGTTTTGCCGAGCCTTTAGCTTTAATAAGATTAAGAAGTTCATTTTTAGTTCCAGCATTTGATCCTCTAATCCAATAAAATGAGGATGTACAGTCTTGGAAACGTCGTTTACTTGCTAACCAATATGGAGATTCAGGTATATACAAAGCTACTAGAAACATATACGCAGAACATATGCAGCCTAAAATTCCAATATATTTCCAATGAAAAAAAGTTCCAATCGTATTTGCTACCCATAATCCCCAGAAGAATGAAGCAGATTTAATCGTCAGAAACAAACCTCTGTAACCTGGAGATGTGTACTCTGTGACTATCAAAATGGCTGATGTAAACAAGGCAGCGACTCCAGGCCCCTGTATAATTTCACTGACCAACAATTGTGTTACACTGGTACTACTGTTGAATACAATAAAACCAATTAACAATATGATGGCTACAAGCATGATGCAGTATTTACGGCCGATAACACCCGTCAGTATCGCTGATATTGGCACGCAACAGGCTCCACTGTATCCAAACGCAGAAGCTGAAATAGAAATTAAAATTGCTTTAATATCCAATTTTACATCTTTATATATAGTATCTTTGTGAATAAATAATTAAGTATTTCTTCCAAAGTGGTTCTTATGGGGTCAGTATACATGAAAGGGTTAGGATATAAATGTGCCTTATAATAATTATTATTATGTAACATGGAAGCAAGTAAATATGCAGAGCACCTGATAGTAAGTGGTGCTGCCGCCAAATCTATTTGTTACTTCGATTAATATTAAAGCTACTAAGATTTTAGAAGAACATCAAATTTAGAAACAAGGTACTAAAAAGTCAAAACCTGAGCTATGGTGACCAGACAATTTAGAAACAGATAAAGTATTTGCTAGTGGTTAGTGAGTCTTATTGCTCACTAACCACTCTTGCTTACTAACAATTTTATATATAAATTTAAATTAATACAAGTAGGTACGAGCATATACTCTCGTACCTACTTGCATTCAAAGAGATTAAAAAAAATACGAAAAGGCATACTTACACAACCATGAAGCCATTTCCTTGCTGATCACGTCTGAAGAATTAGCTTCTCGTCTAATTTGAGGAATAAAGACCGTCGGTGACCCCGTGCATAATCCCGATATGAAGAATAGTACCCAGATACCACTGCTTATTATTAGCTGTAAAAACAATCCGAACAAAATTTGTTATCGCAAAAAATTATTGGCTAGGGCGTTACTTCAAGGACTTAACCTGGGAAGTAGACATTTAACGTGATTTTTAATACAAGAATTGAGAATATATTCTCTACTCTACTCTTTCTACTGAAAAGCGAATGGAGTTGATAGAATTCTTGCATGCACGTATCAAATATATTACGATGTAAAAAAAAACTTGGGGTGCGCGGTGTCAATAGATCACTGAAAAAGAACTCCATCCTTTTTTACATCGCAATATAATTTTTCTTATTTATACTTTTTTAAATGGATTTTTTATAAAAGCGTGTTTTTTAGTTTTTGTTAAACTATTATTTATTTTCATGTTATTGCATTGTCATCGGTCCTCGATACGTGTGCAAAGTTTAAAATTAATCAGACATCTGGAAATTGGTGAAAATTATGCTCAAAGAATCCGTTACATAGATTCATACAAAGTTATAACCCATGATAATAAAAGCGTGTTAAAAAATGATTTTTGGTGATTATAAAATATTGAATTCATCATTCATTACAAAATCTAGCGCTACATCATATTTTCCATTCGATTTAAAAGTTATAAATTCACAAGCAGCTACGCAGTATAAAGACAGTCAAACGATTTTTGTGAATGTGTTAATTATATTACTACATAAGCTATATATTTTTAACATTAACTTTACAATGAATTGATTTAAATTTTCGTGTGATAATTAACTGAAAATATATTCTAGCTTAACTTGTATATGTACTTGACATGTCTGTGTAAATTGTATATTTTGTAAAATTGTAAATAGCTTTTTAAAAATTGGATGTAAGTAATTTAGGAAATTATATTTTTCATTTATAATTTTGAATGTAGGGTGCTCAAAATACAAAAAAAAGTGGGATAAATTCCTGTTATATTTAATTGTCGCTGACGTTATTTATTTAAAAAAATATTTAGTTATAATGTTGGTACTTTGTGTAAAGAGTGCCATTTGCAAATTAAAAAAAAAACTTAATTAAATGTAATATAAAATTAATTAGTAAATTTTATAGCGACAACGTTTCTTATAGCATGTAAGTAGCAAACGACCGTGCGGTCCACGTGGTTAGTTTAATAATAAGTGGTCACTGTTGCTCATGGACGGTGTCCAACTTCAAATTAGATTGAAACTCAAACGTTGTGTCCATAAACGTGTTGTTAATTGTACCGGTGGGCAAAGTGGGAGAACTATAGTTTGACTGGGGAAGTACCACCACCGCCCTCATAATCCCCCGTAAAGCATTACTTGTGTTTCGGTTGGAGATGCAGTTGCCGGCTACACATGAAGCGAGGCGACCATCTTAGTCCTGTAGAGTAGTAACGTATCTAGGTTCGAGCTTAGATACGATTTCAGTCGTGTTTGTGGTTGTACGTGGATGTCTATGGGCTGCGACTACTTAACATTAGATGCTTTGCATGCTCGTTTGCTACTCTTCTCACGTAAAAAAACCTACTATATTTGAACATCAAATTGAAATACAATTATTTTCCTCACTATGATCTACAAAACATAATACAAATATATGACATTGGTGTATTTAAAAATCAAAATAGGTGTGAAATATTGATAAATTAAAATAAAAATGAGATTTTTTGTTTTATATATTTTAATTATTACCGTCTTAAGTGCTATGTAAAGTATAATGTAAATTTATAATAAAATACTTCTAGCTTTTAGCACTTGTACCTTTGTAAATACTCATAGTTAATTCAAAAGAACATGTGAATGTTAATTTGTTAAGAATAAAACGAATATAATAAATATTTTTTTATTAATTTGGCGACATAAATGTGAGGGCTTCGAAACGTGAGTAACGAGACTTCGTAAAAACAACTGATATGATTTTCAAATATAAACAAGTTTACTGAAATGAGACATTGAACCTTTAAGAGTCCGTAATTAACTCACACGTAGTGGTCAGTGGTAGTGGTGGTCACCACGAGTCCTGCAACTGCTTCGAAATATCGCCAATTTAAACGACTTAATACAAGGTACGAATATAGTTCAATGTGGTACAAATGTAGTTCACTCATGAAGTACCATCGCGGCCCTTATAAACCGCATTGAAGTAACTAGAATTTCGGATGGAGAGGTCCAGTTGCCGGCTACACTTGCAGCCCGGCGACCGTCTTAATCTTCTGGAGAAATGACGCATCTATGTAGAAAGTCACATAGGAATTGTCCTATTGAAGGTTGGCTGTGCATATACACGAGCTATAGTTTGGTACTTTTTAATAAAATTACTAATATAATGAAAACATAGTGTTTAATTATATTATTGAAATAAAATATTGAACGGTTTAAATATTAAGTAGATACCATAAAAGAAAATTCTTAGATATTCTGATGAAAAGTTGTGACGAAGCCTTGATAGATTTATATTCTATGTAACTAACAAATGCACACTTATGACATGTATTGACAAACCGAATGAAACTTACGACTTAACTTAATAATTCAAAATTTCACTTTACATAGCGAACAATTTTAAGATAAGTACATAATAACTCACATGAATACGGTTATTGTTACATAAAGTTACTATGACATAGTGGGGGCGTTCATAAACGAGATTTGAAGAAAATCTCTTCCGAGTTGAATGAAAAATCGAGAAGTAAGGAGAAACAAGATCTCTCGACAGTTTGTAAAGTCAAGTGTATTTGTCTGTTTTTTTACTTCAGTGTGGCTATGTCCTGAGTAATATCTGAGATAAACTCATCCAATTTAATAACCTCCATCTGTATACCTAAAACAGCTGTTAAATAACATAATTACGAGTATATATTGTATATAGACTTATAGTAAAGTAATAATCGAGTATTCAACTCATCTGATGTCAATGATCTCTGTCGCCCATAGATATTTGTAACTAGCGTTAGATCACGATTGCTAACTAAAGTCTATAAAGTGTATACATTTACATTGTCATTTAAGAAGTAAGTCGGTATAGGATTTAAGAAATAAAAAATACACATAAGTGTACATTTATGCTAAAATGTTCGTCATTACAAACATGCAACCATCTTCTCCAAATATTTATAAACTCGACATTACTTATCAGTTTAAAAAAGATCGAAAAATATATTTCCTTGACACCTACTTAACAAGTAGGTGTCAAAAATTTCAAATTCGATTAAGTGAAGTTTTTTTTTTAAATACCAATATTCTAACAAGCTTTTGTTGAATATTAACATCGATTACTACTTTGCATATGCATAATGCTATTTTAATACTAAGATTTCTTTCTTATTTCTTTTCATCAATAAATAAACTAAAAAAAATACATTATATTAGTAATCTTCTTTTGTTGCTTTTCTTCATTTAGAATCGTTTGTTTTCAGAGATTCCGTTAAAGAAATTACTGTAGACTAAAATTACGCACGAAGATTTCAGAAAACAGGTCTTTGCTAAGATTGTGGTCTTTTCGTAAATGATAGAAATGAATTAGGCATTCGTTCACGCAAATCTTACAGAGCGTTCTCGCGTGGAATAATTACGATTTTCTCGCCCGCATCATTCAATAAATTGGTTTTGTGTTAACCATGTCATAATACCAAAATAAGTAACTTTTTATTAATTAAATAGTAAGTATTTTATGAAAACAGTCACTTTGAAATTAGTAAAACCACTAGTATGAGAATAATAAGCCCTACGTGATTGTAACTAACTTTAAATGCATACACATATTTAGATATCGAGCGGGTGGGTCCGATTATATAGAGATAATAGATAGTACAAACAGATGTATTTTGAGATATTTGAAAAAGTAAACAATTGCCGTTTATCCTCGGAAAGCAGAGCGCATGGTATTCCCGGCTCATTCACAAGTCTCGCGCGTCGTTGTCCGCTGGATCGTTCACTACCGTTTGTTTTGACACTCTTATTTCATATAATGTACAAGCTTTGATATTTTTGCCACATTTCTAGTGACAATCTGTAGGAACTTCTAATAAATAAAATATGTCTCATATATACAGTAGCGGCCCAGCCCAGCTTCGCTCGGGTAATAGAGTTTATATTTTCCTTACATAATTTTTCTTTCATACATTCATTCGGTCTATTGCCTAGTTGTAAAAACTAACAATTAAAAACATCTATTTCGAACGACGACAGAATTACTATATTGTATTTAATTATTTAATTTCTCGTTTTTACAAAAAAAAAATAACTTTTTATGCACCAAAACCTTCCTTAGGAATCACTCTACCTGTTTTTAACTGTGAGAAACTGTGAGAAAATCCGTCCAGTACTTTTTTAGTTTATCATGAACAGACAGACAGATGCAAAGATGGACTTTGTTTTATAATATTTAGACATTTGCAGTTTACATATGCGCATTATAATAGAAACTTTTCGACCTGAGTATAATCACAGCCGTTCGTAGGGTAAAACATTGTTGCGTATTATTGGAAAGGCGGTTATCGGCTCATTTACATGTGAGTCTATCAGCTTAGGAACTTTAGGGCAGCAAAGTGTATGTTCTAGCGTAATTGGTACTCTAATTTATATGGAATTAGTCTTACATATCCATCGAATGTCTTAAAATGTCTTGATCGCTGGTTAAGGAACCTTGGAAGAAATAATACCAGTCCGCCTCCTTACGAATTAAAAATACCATAAAATGAGAAGACGTCTCCGTAATACGTAGTATGTGTAGTTAAAGTATAAAAAAATCTCTACCCTATAACTACAGCAACATAACTCGATTAAATAATTTATTATTACATAATCAGTGTGACCAATGCAAAAAAATAAAAGTATGTAATGACTAAAAGAAAACCCATAAAACATTAAATACCCGTAAATAAATATTTAATGAAACCTAGAAAAACAGGTTGTAGATATTACCTAATCTTTTTCAGAAAGTAGAACTATCGGAAGATGCTGCCCCAAAACCACGCTAATGCATCTTCAGTGAAAAAACAAAACTTATCAGCACGAATATGGTTATTGATCATGCTGATATTTTTAGGTATCACGTGTCCGTTCAAATGAAAGCGTTATTATCGCGGGTAGCGATATGCCGATACTTTATATTAATCTTTTACTTAACCGACGCGTTTACTTGTTTGATCGTTGATTCAAGAGTTATTTACCTACGAATTCAATGATATTATATAACCCGATATCACTGACTTCAAGCTGGAATATAATAGAATTAGTAGAATACTCAACTGTAGCTCAATTTACAGCATTTGTATATTGTTTGAGCCTATTAGAATAGTCTCAATTTATCGGTTATAAAAAGATATTTTATTTTTATTTAATATTAACTTGTCATGTTTGAACAAATAAAGCGTATGCAGATCACTGCACCAGAAGTGGTTAAAAATCAAAGTCAACATATTTTTATTTCAAGTAGATTCTTTGCAAAATTCTTTATGAGTGTCAATAAACTACCATCAGCTCTTAAGGTGTTTAGTTTTAGAGTAATAAAGAGAAGAGAAGGTTGCTGCAGACTTTGGTGATATACATAAAATATTTTTTTATTTTTATTTAATTATAAGTTACATAAACGTAGGCAAAATAAAAATGACTTTCATTTAAAGTCAATTCTTTAGTCTTTCAACGTAAAAATAATGTTTTATAGAAACCTTTCCATATTAAAAAAAATTATCCGCTCCAAAATTAGTTTTTCACCTAAAACATGCTATATATTCGCATTGATTTAGATAATACTCAAGTAATACATACTTCACCATATTTCCTACAACATTTAATGTGTATGAAATAGTTTACTGCCGTTATATGGATAACTCATAATCCATATAAGATGCGAAAACTAGGTCCATTGAAGTATGATGGTTATGGGACGCATAAAAAGGTTTATGGTGGCCGAATTGTTCGACGCTTTAAGTAACGTTTACCCTAATTTTCGTAACAAGCTTTCCAACTTATTGCATTGACGTACTTTTTTATTGCGTGTTCATTTTACGATGTATGTGCAATATGGACTGAAGTTCCTGTTGAGATATTCCCCCAGATGTATTCTCTGACTGCTGACATGGAGTCCTTCCAAGGATTTGCAAAGAAAAGGCGGAGGATGTAAGTATACAATGGAAATGACTTCTTTCCACTAGGTGGCTCGTTTTCATTTTTGTTAGGCTTACTATTATTAAGTACTTACTACTATTATTATTACTATGATAAAGAAAAAAATAGCAGCAACCATTTTAAGAGAGCTCTCTTGACGTATCTGGATTAGGCCAGGGACATTCTTTACCATATCCCCTTAAAGTATATTGTTTACTTGTTAATGACTAATCAGTCCAAAGTTTTCATACTGCATCGATTGGAATCATCAGGAGACCCAACTTGTGACTAATTTGCAGGAGTTGTATATAGTATTTGGCTTATTGGAATCGTCTCAATAGTTTACAGATGGTGATCGTGTTTCGATGATGCAGCATAAAAGGTTATTGAAAATAAATAAATGAACCATTCTGAGCTATGGTTCAGTCAGGTTTTTGTTTAATCTAATGATACTTTATAAAGACAAAATATTGTGTAGAAGATTATGTATTATTTATTACTATAAAAAAGCACTAATTTCTTTCCTATCTAACTGTAATATTTCAACAAAAAATTATTAATACGTGTGGATAGAATCTAATTTTTTGAATTGCAAATAAGTATAAGCTACACTTAGTTTCTTTAATTTACGTAAATTACGAAAAAAGTGATATACGAGTAAGTAGCGTCCATTGATTTATTCCTTTTAAGAGAAAGGTAAAGTGTTCTTGTCGTGCCATTAAGTCTGTGATCATAAACAGCTTTCGGGACGTTAAAAATTAATGGACGATAATGGGGAACCGCCCCGCCGTTAATTTATGGCTCATTTTTTTAGGTTTACTGCGATTTTATAGAATTTACAGACACATTCTTGTCTAGCACCAGATAAGTGTTTTCCTTTCAAGTTCTGCAAATGTTGGCAAATAATGCGGAAAACTTTTTTATTGTTGAAGCAGGTGACTGTTTTCATTACAAGAGAGTATTAATTTTTACCACCCATAGAACTTAGCCTCAATATTATATTGACTCCCTTCTGTATCTTGGTACGATTTGTCATTTCACCTACTTATGATTGCCCAAAAAAATAGTTTTTATTTTTTATACATTTTTATTTTCGTCGACTGATAAGAAAAAGTTCCCAACTTCTGAACTAGGCTATAATTATTTATGTTTGCAATACGTGCAAAAACTCCAACTTAATAATTAGGAAGATAAAAGTACTAAAAATATTACAGATTTTTGAACAAAGCCTTTTAAAGAACTGTTAATTTTTTTTATATTTGTTTGGACCCTGATGAGTAAAGTTTGCCCAAATCAGGTCTAATCTATCACTGTGATACGATTGTACAAATTTAAAATGACATAGTTCGTGATGTAAATAAGCTTATCTCTCAGACATATCGCAGGAGCTTTCGTAAGTATTCGTGAGCTTTCCGGCAGATATTTACGATTATCTTGTTTATGGCCTAAAATTACAACGCAGATTGCGTTGTATTTTATCTTTATGGGAGCGAAACTACGTTAATTTACTATCCACGATATGTAGTAACAGTTACCATAGACTTGTTTACTACAACATGTAGGAAATATTTATTTAATTATTCTTCTTATTGGTGAGTGGCTATTGTCATTCATGGATATCTGCGACTTACTTCATACGAGCATGCAAAACGTCTGATATTAAGTAGTCCCAGCCCATAGACATCCACGTACAACCACAAACATAACTGAAGTCTTACCTGAGCTCGAACTAAGGTGGTCACCTACCTTCAAAGTGTAGCCTGCAACCTCATACATTTGCTTCTTTTTTGCAGGCCACCTGGTGTTAAGTGGTCACTGCAGCCCATGGACAACCACGTCCAATCTCAAACAGAACTGAAGGTCTATTTAAGGATGGACGCGGATGCGTTCCTACTCTTGAGGACTAAGATGGTCGCCTCCAATGGTGTGTAACCGGCAACCACACCTCCCCAACCGAAACACAATACATGAAGAACATGTTGCTTTACAGCGGGCTGTGAGGGTGGCGGTGGTATCGCCCCGGGTGAGCTCTAACGGCTCTACCACCTTTAGATCTATCATTTTAATATTTTATTGATGTTAGAGGAATAAAAAACGGTCTATCAGATCAATGTTAAATAGCGGGCACACAACAAAGGCTCTCATAGTATAGGCAACAACAGCACTTGTTCACAAAAACACAAGAATTGCTTTTCAGCAGATTGTGAAGGTGGCGATGGGACCCTCCCTCATCATCATCCACAGTTCTCAAGATAGATAGATAATATAGCAGAACTACTAAAGCATCAGTATCTCTAAAAAATGCAAACGTAAAAATAGTGTAAGAATTCTCGACAATGACTATCAAAACAAAGTGTTAATACGTACTAAGTCCAATCTCCCTTTTAGTTGCACCAGCATAAACTGAAATTGAAAACTGATAATACAACTGCAGCTGTTTTAAGCTGTGTATACACTGTACAATGCAGTGTAGTCCTAGCAATACTTAGGATATTTTCAATTTTTGTTATACTTCAATTCGGGCCTTTGGAATTAACATATATCTAGTTACAAGCTTTTATTTCATCATCATCGGAGGACGTCCTAGCCTCTATGGGGGAATACGGGCCTCGAGGTATAACCTCTTTGTCCGGGTCTGAACTCGGGGTTGCATCCCGGCTTAACTATAGTAGCCCTCGACAACTGTTAAGTGGGGGGGCTCGGGATAACCTCTCCGGCATGCTCATCTCCCGCTGCGTCCGTCGTCCGCCAGCTGGTTCTGCCAGACTCTGGCTAGTGGTACAGCCAGCAAGCGACGCGTTAGCGTGTGGTCCGGC
Source organism: Phocides pigmalion okeechobee (assembly GCA_018251015.1). Lineage (NCBI taxonomy): Eukaryota > Metazoa > Arthropoda > Insecta > Lepidoptera > Hesperiidae > Phocides > Phocides pigmalion. Next base: position 14,061 of record DWON01001149.1, on the reverse strand, counting down.
TGGGCTCGCTTCACATCGCGGGTCAGGTGACCGTACTGTGGTTGCGGGGCAACGTTAAGGAGGAGCTTTCGGAAGGTTAGCGGATCGATAATGATGATAGACCTTCACCTTTCCTCTTCTTCTCCTTGGAGGCAGCGACTGGTTCAAGGCATCTGAACCCTTTCCAACGAAAGGGCCTGGTGCCAAATCTCGGCAAGCGTCCTCCTTTTAGTCGCCTCTTATGACAGGCAGGAGATACCGTAGCGCTATTCTGGACCCGCGCTACAGGGGCTGCTTTTATTTAATTTAACTGTTATAGTTAATAGTATCAGGCGTTATTTTGCGGAAATCCATGCTATTAAGTTGTTAATAACTACTTCGCAACAATTCGCTACCACCATGCATAGTGTTTTATATTTTAAACATACAAGGTGATAGTGGATTCTGGCAAATTAGTTTTTACCAACGACTTAATTATACATGTCATCTGTGTCTGTAATCAAATCTTACAAATTAAATTGTACCTTGCAGTGTCCGATGGAGTTAAAATTTAATTTTTTACATTGTTTGCTTATCGTGACAATACATGATTATCTAAATGTCGCCATTTTAAACTTGAAGGTAATACAATACGGCGCCAGCCACATAATGGCGGTTTTTTTTCATATTGACCTCTATGATATGGGTATGAAATGAAAAGTCTTGATGAGCAAACCACAATAAGTAAATCTACATCATTGTAAATCTAATACACAGGTCGCCGCAAACTGGCGACCAACCCCTTTATTTACTAATAAACAAATGGCATATTTACTCACCAAAAAGCTGAGCCACATTATTCAAATTTGATATATTAAAAGGCCATGGACAATTTTTTTTTTTATGTGACAAGAGTAGCAAACGAGCATGAAAACCACCTGATGTTAAGTAGTCGCAGCCTATAGATATCCACGTACAACCAAAAACACGACTGAAAACCTATCTGAGCTCAAACGTTACTACTCCTGAGGACTAAGATGGTTGCTTCGCTTCAAACTGTAGCCGGCAACCGCACCTCTGGAACCGAAACATAAGAAATGCCTTGCAGCGGATTATGAGGGCAGTAGTGGTACTTCCCCGGTCGAGCTATAGTTCTCCCACTTTTCCTGGTATTTCTAGTCCTGATCCGAATGTCCAGAAAGCTTAACGTTCTTTCAACTTTTTGCTAAATATATACTCAGAGTTAAACAGTGCATAAGTTTCTTTACAATTATCTGAAAAACAATGGAAGTAACAAGATGTCTCCAATTGAAAGTTTTGTTTGTGGTGCGTTCAACGAACTCGCGTTATTGGGTACGTTGGGAACCGATTTAGAAGTATTCAGATAGTTCCGAAGGGAAATTTAAACACATTTCAATAAGAAATTATTACGAACTTAATTTTGTATCCAAATCTTATTACGTATTTCAATTATTTATCTCTTCTTCTCTAAAATGTGACTCGTGAATCGCGTCTACCGTTTACAGCGTTACGCACACCGAAAAAACATAAAAAACATTTATTATGAAAATGACATGCTGTAAATCTCTAAATATTATAAATCAAAGTCCTCCGTCGCGTCTCTTTGTCTGTCTGTTCACGATAAACTCAAAAAGTAGAGCAATACCTGAAGAAGGTTTTAGTGCATAATAAATAAGTTTTTTTGTAAATTGGGCGAGAAATTAAATAATTAAATTCAATATAGTCGTCGTCGTAAATTCAATAAAATAATTCAGTCGTCGTTCGAAATAGATGTTTTTAATTGTTAGTTTTTCAAATAGGTACTGATTGGAAACATGTATGAAAAAAATAATTTAGGTATATATAAACTCTATTACCCGAGCAAAGCTGGGTCGGTACGCTAGCTATATTACAATAGCTATTTGGCATTATTTGATTCACAAGTTTGAAGGTAGCTTATCCTTTTTTGAAGTAGCGCTAGAGGTATTTGTCTAAGTAACTCAATGCATTCAGTAAATGTAACGTCAACGTGGTTTATTTTACTAACTAATATATGATAAACATCTTCAAGTATCTTGATGTAAATATGTTTACGTGTAATTAATACACTACACGTTTTAAGAACCAGTTGTTGTCCCCGACTTCGTTCACTTGGGCCTTAATATTAGGGTTTTAATATTTAATAATAGCAATATCCTCGTATAGTTCTTTATGTATTATCAAAAACTATACAAAACTGATAGTGTGGATATAGCCAACACTTAGATCGACGTCCGCGACCGTAAATTGAGATATTTTTCTTATTTATAGGCCGATTGACATGAAAAACTATTTAATATCAAGTCAAGCTTATAACAATATAATCGTAAAAAGTGAACCGAAATCGAGTAAAGACAAGAATTTTATCAAATATTATTTCAAGTTCTCCAGTGTTAATAAAGATCACTAAGAGTTTTCTCTTATATCTTTCCTTTTTGCTACGTACTGGGTACTCATGATTAATGATTTATGATTTTCGAGTGCCGATGTTTCGAACCAGTTTGGAACCAGTCAAAAATCAAAAACCGTTCATCGTCAGTACCCGGTACATAGTAAAAATGTATAATTTCCGCGATAATATTACTTTAAAATCATATCTTCTCTTATACGTATATCTTACCTTACACGTACAGATATCAGTTCCAATTTTATTACATATTTGTATAGAAGAAAACGACTTGTAGTTCATTACCCTTACCTTGTTTCAGTAAACACATAATTATTATGTCACCGAAACGCTAGACACCTGTGGGGTCAACGGTTCCGAATAAACTTGGCTCCTTTATGGCTCTTTTACGTCTCACGCCGGGTAACACTTAACCATACTTCGTTAACCCTGATCGGATTATTGTGAGTAACCGTACCGCTGTTTCCATCCGCACTTGAAACCCGGGAAATCGGATACCGACTTGTGTGTAATAATAAATGAGATGTAACGTACGTGTCTTGGTATACGTCACCCTTTGTTCGAGTAGCTGTAACATCCTGTTCGATATATCGGCTGGCCACATTCAGAAGCGAGGCGACTGTCTTATTTGTCAGATATAGCAAAGCATTTACACAAATAAGTAAGTAAGTATCTTTATTGTATCATGCTCTGTACACTGTGATCTTAAATATAAGTACATAAGATCTCAGCGTGAACCCTGCTAGGGCGTAGCAATATTTTTTACAGAATATAATTAATTTACAATAATATTTAAATAATAATTACATAAAAATATATTTTTTGTCTACAACTTAACCTAATTACGAAGTATTAAATTACATAACAATAAAATAAATATAACTTACTGTTATATATAAAATAATTCAATTTAATTTAAGCCCAGATACAGCTTCAGCCCTGTTTGAGGTTGTATGTGGCTGACCATGGATTGCCGCGACAACTCAATATCGGGTGATCAGATTCCTAGAAAATCCTTGAGTACTCTCACCACCACCACTAAGCTGTTTCAATTCTATTGGATGAAAATCGGTCTAGTAATCAAAGTGTCTGACGGATCAGACTGACGTGATGGATTAATTATTGCTTCTTCGAAGCAAAATGTTCATGAAATGCTATTAGCGGTCACCCATCCAAAACATGACTACACACGAAGTTGCTTAACTTCATGTCTCATAGTATTTTTCTATCGACATTGATTGTTTGACATGTACGTGTAGATTAATGCTTACAGAAAATACCCTTTTCTAGAGTAATTAGTCTCGGATTTCTAAGGGCCGATCACCCCGTATTGTATTCCTTTTATTTCTGTTACATTAGGAAAGAAAGGAGGTTTTAGAATACTGAAACGAAATGTTATTTATATTACCTTTTATCGGCTAAAAATACTTGGTAATCTAGGGAACTTATTTCCAATCGGGTATCGACATAAAAATATAGGCCAGTTCACTGACATCTGCACCTGCGAGAGTTCCCATCACTCCAAAATCTGTTTTTCAACCGATTCTGACCTTTACTGCTATTGTATTAGATCTGGTTTTGTTATAACGGTATCGTTTGTATCTCCATCAATTGAGAATGTGTCTTATTGTCTGGTAATAAATATATTTTTATTTTTTTGCGATTGTTTCCATCAATCTTCGTCGAGATTCCATCGAATTTTCATTCAGACAGCGTTTTTGTACTAATGGCATAAATGAAAAAGGTTGTTTGCTACAACCCTTTTAATGTTCCACTACTGGGCATGGGCTTCATCTTTAAGAAGAGGCCTCGAATATATTCCACTACATTTTTTGCAAAAATTTTCAGGCTGAAGTGGCAGTGGGCAGGCCACATCGTTCGAAGGACGGACAATCGATGGGGTGGAAAGGTTCTCAAGTGGCGACCACGTCTAGGCAAAAGGAGCACAGGGCGTTACTCAATCAGGTGGACCGACGACTTTATAAGAATAGCGGGTAACTGCTGGATGCAGAGGGATAAAGACCGGTCAGAGTGGCAGCACCTGGAAGAGGCCTATGTCCAGCAGTGAAAGCGTAAAGCCTGGATGGATGGATGCTCAAGTGTTTTTTATTGGGGGAGATTAGTAAATGAAAAAGTCATTGCAGTTTAAAGACATCCACATATAACCTTAAACAGGGCTAAAGTCCTCTCTGACGTCGTACGTAAATGCGTCGCTAATCGTGTGGAACAAGTTAGTCGCCTCGCTTGTAAGTGTAGCCGGGAACTACATTTCTTAACCAGCAAGAAAATAAGAATCAAAGAGACTATAAAGGCGGTGGAGGCACCACCACCACCATAGTCGAGTCATAGTTCTACCTACTGCCTTTCAAATTGTCATTACAATTATCATTCAAAAAAGATACAATCCGACTCGTTCATCAATATTGATGTTTTATCATTGTAGTTTACAGGAAGTCAATCAGATACCTCGTTATCCTTCTAGACTAAGTTAAAGTTCTCCAAAGTATATCAAAGTTCCCACGTCGTTTAAAATATAATACAGTGAACTACGCAGAGATTGGAGTTAATGAACCGTGATAAAAAATGTGGATCAACTTCGGGAAGCGGGAGTTCCAGCAGGATAATTAAGGGTTAAAAGGTTTCAGATGAAAGGTGAATGGCACTTATTTGGACCTTATTGAAATATGATGAGTTGAATGCTAACAACTGACCAATAGCGAACCGGATCGCCGTTGTCGGGGTCTGTGGTTTGAAAACAAAATGTGAACATAATGTTGATGAGAATCTATTCCGCCGGCTTTTTCTTCTGTTCAACATTAGCCAATAGAGCGCTCAAAGCCGATGTACTGACTTAAAATTGAGTCCGTAACATTTATTGAGTATATATAAATACCTAAATATTAACCTGTATCAGGACCTATATGTACTACTTTATTTGTATACTTTTTGTTACTTTTTACATTTTATTGGGTTTATATCCATTTGCGTGTTAGTAAAAATTAATAAAATAAAATATTTGAATTTGAATTTTCAATATTTTTTGTGGCGGGTTAAGAAAAACAGATCGAGTGTTTTTTTTTTACTGTCGGACGTAATTGTGTACGCCGATGTAGAACATAATGTAATATAATAATGTTATGTAGATCGTCCGCTATTAGACACCATTTTAACTTAGTTCCTTAGTTCCTTGCCTTTTATATGATTTAACTATTACTTGTATATTGACTCAATCTCTAGATCTCGTTCACAGATAATAATATTTTTGCCTATCGATCGTTTATTCAATTAAATATTCTTCGCATCTACAAAATGGTTTATTAATTACTCCAAAAAAGTATCACTTTTTTCGTATCCTCGTGTCATAATGTATTGGCACATTACAAAAAATGTTTCAATGTTATACTGCTCAGCTGTTTGACAGCATATAATTTATATACTGAAAGTAAAAATGATATATTACTAGTTTCCGTAACGAGACAAGCCGTTGTTATCAAACTATGTTCAAAGGTATTTTTATGTGAGAAGAGTAGCAAACGAGCATGCAAACTACGTAATGTTAAGTAGACGCAGACATCCACGTACAACCACAAACACGAGTGAAATCCTATCTGAGCTAGAACGTGGATACGTTGCTACTCCTGAAGTTAGTCTTCAGAGTGTACCCGGTAAGCGCACCTCTCCAAACGAAAGACAAGTAATGCTTTATGACGGATTATGAGGACAGCGGCGTACTTTTACTTGGAATATTACACCACTATTTGATTCCAGTTTCTGTAAAATTCACGAAATGTAGATGTGCTAGTATATAACTACGTCAGCGATATATATCCAAGTACACACACGCTTTATTTGTAAACATTTGAACAGGACTAAAGACCTATCTGAGATGGTGTCCTTGCCGTAGCCGGAAACTACAACCCTAATCGAAGTAAAATACTTATTTTTACGTGGATTAAAGTATTAGACATTTGAAAGCAAAACACGGTAGCAATACGGCTATAAGGCAGGCATAAATATGGTTGTGTTACCGTCGAACGCTACCATCACAGTATTCTGTCATCTATCAAATTTAACGCTTGTTAGATGACAATCAGATGTTGCAACCCAGTTGTGGTTGCAGTGTCTGATTGATATTACTGTAATGTTAAAGAAATGAGATAAAACTATAAAACTTTGTATCACACGACACTTAAAATAATATATAGTTCGATATGTAGGGAACCCTAACAAAGGTGATTGAACTTACGATAGAAAGTTTCAAAAGTTACAGTGACTGTCAATTTTAGTAGGTCCAAGTTCTTAAATAGCAGTATCAGACAGGCAGTATCTTGATCTATAAAAGTTTAAAAATCCATTTTATAGGCATAGTACATAGGCACTCACCCTGTGCACGTTTCTATTCTGTTATGTAGGCTCAATAGAAGCATTGTTTATTGTACCATAAGCAGGTAAGGAATACGGATTTTAAAGGTCCCTGTCATTTAATTCGACTATAAATTACATTATAGCCCGTGTAAGTTCCGGTTCTACCTCGAAATGGCTGAATCAATTTTGATTATTTTTAACACATAAATAGATTAGACTTGAGAGATGGACATAGACTAATTTTTAATGGGAAAATCTTGTGGGGCCAAAGTGAGGGATCGTATTTACTACGAGGAAACTATTATTTTTTAAATGAGACATATAAATATGAGTTTTTTTAATACTTGGTTACTTGAAATAGCGTAAATGATGACTAAATAATTTTGGAAAAAGCATAGAATTTTTGAATTTGACGAATTGTGAAAGGATGAAGTACTTTCCTAATTGAACAACACTTCTGCCAATTACTAATATTTGGAGTCGCATATATTTTTTACACACACACACACACACACAATAATCACATACCTACAATATAAATGCAGATAGTAGGTACAAAAATCTTCCTTGTTTACTGCTGAAGCAAAATTTACAAAGGTTATAATCATAAAGATAGGGCAAGCCGACTTATGGCAAAAAAAAGAAAAAATAATTTCGAACTAACGTATTTGCATACTGAAAAAAGTCTCCTACATTTACAAAACGAGCCCCTACACTGTGGCATTCACTGACGTAAATAATGAAATGAGTCGAAATTTTATTGGTCGTCTTGTTAGATATTTATGTTCGGGATGTAATGTGTTGACAATAACTCGCACGATTGGAGAAATTTACTGGAAAGTTCGTTTGTTCGTTTTATCGCCGTTTTAGGGATTTCAGTAAATTTCATGGCATGTGAGTCTGCTATTATAGTATGTTCTTCGTGGTAACCTTAATCGCAAACATTCCTGTTTCCTTCATTATTATACGTTTTAAAACTTCGTATTATTTATATTAGTGCATGTCGTGGAGTACACCACGGTCATAGTTTCGTCCGTGTGGGACCCTATCGAGTAAAACGTGATTACAGAAAAATATACAGATAGACAGACGAATGGATGGATCTATGGTCGAACAGAAGGACGGGTGAACGGACAGGCTCACAAATGAACAGTCGGAGAATGAATGCGGCATACATCTATATGTTGGGACAGAAGAACTGAATGAACGAATAGAAGGAGGGGTAAAAAGACTTACATACAGACGGAGAGAAGGATAAATGGAGTCACGAACAGATGAAAAGTTGGGCAGACGGATAGACGTTCGATTGGACGGACGGACGAAAAACGTACAAAAGGACGAACGGATATATCCAAGGACGGATGAACGGCCGGACGGACGGATAAACAGACGGGTGTACTCACAGATGGATATACGGACAGACAAATAGCTTACAGATAGATACAAAATCATAAGGATTATTTGATCAACCAATTGGCAAAACAACCTTAAAACAATAATAATATTTCTTCTCAAATCCATTCACATCCAACATCTCAAAACATCGTCAAGTTATGAACTTGAACATCAAAGCTTAATTCGAGCTTTTAATCAAACTTCGGGGTTTCATTGGGCCGCGGGGTCCAATGACTTCTGTGGTAATCTGCATTTTGCTAATTTTGATCAAAATTAACAGTACGTTGTTGAACTGTTAAGAGCTTAATGATATAAAGTACGTAATTATGCTGTTTACGTAACTTTATTAACGTAATTACATTGATAATAGAGTATACGTTTAAATATACGAGTGAGAACTATATGTAGGAAAATAAATCTCATTGCTCTTCGACATCACTATTTCTCATAAAGAAATATTCTTGCAATATTTTTTGAAAATAATCAGCCAACTTTGCGTTGATAACATGTTTTTAGGGTAGAAGGGATGGAAACGAGCCTGCAGGTCACCTCATGTTAAGTGAACACTATAACCCATAGACAACCACATACAAAGTCAAACAGAATCAGAATTAATTATTCATTTATTTCATATATTTACAATGATGAAAATGTTAAAACTAATAATAATAAAAGCCTAACCTAAACAATCTAAAGGGAGTCCGTGCCCATGCGGCATGGTGCCAAGAACGTTAGCTGAATGACATGATTAATTTGTATTTTATTAGTTTACTTATAATTTATTTAATTTTGCATTCAATTATTTGAACCAAAACTATCTTCCTGTATATAAGGTCATTTCATAAGGTCACTGTATCGTCGACCTGGCTGAGAGCTTAATTAATAATCGTCCGTTGGCACACTGCAGTGTGAACGATTTCTGTAGTGAAACTTCCTTCGCAAACATTGCTAATTAGATCTTGTATGAGTTTGTGAAGTTCGTACGAAGTTTTAAATTCAATCTGTAAGGTTCTAATCGTTTGTCTGCCGGCGTTTATCTTCAAGTTTTGATGGTGCTCAGAACTTTGAACTCTGTTGGATTTAACTTGGAAAAGAGTTAATATAAGTTAGGTGTCAGATAAAATATGTTTTCTATATCTGTACGAATAATAAAATTGTTGCTTGTCAGTAAACATAGAAGATAAGAATAGAAATAGAAATAAGAAAAAATATAATTAGGAACATTTGTTCATGCAATATTTTGTTTGTTTGTCTGTGCCTTTTTGCATGTCAATCTCACAAATGGCTTTACCGATTTCAGTTGCGGTAGTGTTCCTTAGCCGATTTAGAATTGAGGAGATTAAGGAGATATCATTTATTTCACATCTGCAGTTCCATATCATAAATTATGATACGGAGCTTTAAATTTTTTTATGCTCCACAACTGAGCGCAGGTCCCTACAACTGGGGAAACATAAACTATAGTCTACCACGCTGCTCCACAGTATTTTTTAAAGAGTACCATGCGTGGCTACTTTTGAAGACGCAAACGAGAGTGCAAACCATCTTATGTTAAATAGTTTCTGCAGACCCTGGGCATTTAAATAATGTCAAGATGGTAGAGCCGTTAGAGCTCGCCCGGGGCGGCACCACCGGTACCCTCATCACCCGCCGTAAAGCAACGTGTTCTTCATGTATTGTGTTTCGGTTTCCGGATACAAATTATTGGAGGCGACCATCTTAGTCCCCAAGAGTAGGAACGCATCCGCGTCCATCCTTAAATAGAACTTCTGTTCTTTTTGAAATTGGACGTGGTTGTCCATGGGCTACAGTGACCACTTAACATCAGGTGGCCTGTATACCCGTTTTTTACTCTTTCAATATAAAAAAAATTCAAACTCAAAGAAGAAGAATGTTCACATAAAAACTTGAGTATAAATTCTTCAATTTACAAAATTAAAATTAATTTTGCAAGGTGGTAGAACCTATATAGATTGACCGGGGAATTATATTACCCCGCCCATTTCTATAGCGTAATTTACGTGCGTTGTGGTAGAAAGAAGTGGTTGCCCGCTCACTTACAAATTAGGCGACCGCCTTAGTTCGCACGAGTAACAACGCAACATTGATCTACTTTGAGTGAAATTCTTATTCTTCATGGATTTAATTGCAGATGTCCATGGACCATGACCGCTTACCAAGTGGACCGTATGTTCGGTTGCTACTTCCATTTTATATAAAAAAAAGTTTGTTAAATTTGTCACGGGTACTTTCAGTCTCTCACTCATAGTTAAATGCTTTTCTAAATGTAACATAAGACGGATTAAACAAAATTTCAGCTAACAAGTGACAGTCTAGCTCGTGAGTAGGGGCCAGTTCTATTTTCTTAGGAAAATGCACCCGTCAATCTAAGCGCGGTTTGTAAACAAAACATAAATATTGACATGGGACGTTGGTATGTGTCTGAAAGCTGCGAGTCAACGTACTTTCGGTCAGGCTTTTAGAGAGAAGCGGTTCAAACGCCGCGAACTACACGCTGAAAAATATATCTGTATTTGGGATTCGGCATTCAAAATATTTCATAACTTATGAACATTCAAAATAATTGAGAAAATTAAAGTACTTAAGCATAATCATGCGCGATTTGGCCTTATATAATTAGAAGTACAATAATTATGCACTATTCCGTACTTTAAAAATGCACATAAAATAATCGTTACCGGTTGTTATCGGTAGATGAGTCGTTTAATGCCGTGGGTGACAATGAGCCGTTTGAAATATGCGACAATTTTTCATGGTATTTGAACTACAGATTGACCGCCCTCATGTTAAAAATAGTACTTGTATTTTGATTGGAGGCTGCACTAAGAAGCGATGCGACATTCTCAAACCTCAGAAATAGCAATCTTAGCATCTGTGCATTCGTATGTGATAAACAGGTGCTAAGAAATTAATATTTCGGTGAATTGTCCGTGCATCTTCAGTCTAGAGAAATAACCTCCAGTTTAGCTCCGCCGCCCGCAACGCTCACCCGATCTAAGATATGAGCGCCGCACTCGAAAGTTTTCATTTATTTATTGACCAGAATTTCTTTTTTTTTTAATTTGTACTTATGTTACCGCAACGTATGAAAACGGCCTTAAGAAAAAGATAAACAATTAACATGTGACATCGCTGTGCATTTTATGATGAGATTACTTCTTGTTATTTGAGGTTCGTTGGCTCCACACGCATTAATGTCTACAATAACATCTTCATAACGCTCGCTGCAATAAATATTGAGTGGAAAACTTTAGGATGGGTTATACAGTTTAATGACTGATGTGATTTTCAGTTAATGTCTTTGTACTGGAAAATATACTTAATTTTTCATGACTTTATTGTAATAAATTTCGTTTTAATTTTAATGTAGCCTGCACAATCTAATCGGTGCCCATACGTGGTGCTAAGGATGCTAGTTGGTTTCTCGTACTGAATACTTCTCTGCACGAGATACGATCAAGCCCTCTTGTCACCTGCAGCGTAAGTTTGGTTATTTGAACTTTTATTATAATTAGTATTCAAGTGTTTCTTGTTATATTTATCTTTTATATGTTTTATATGGAAGATTGGTCATTGATTGGACGAACGACAATAACGACCGTCATCCACCGTATATCCGTACTTCGAGGTGACAAGTGCAAAGTGGTAAACCACCAGTGGTTACCACCGCCACACCTACGTCTAGCGTAAAGCTTTCTTGCGTTTCCATAGAATGTTGTAAATCGAATCATTTACAAATTTGGGGAACACCTTACTTCTCAGGAGTAGCAATGCTGTGATCGACTTTAATAAGGACTATTGATGTTTATAGTTTAGTTGGATGACCATAGTAGGCAGTGACTGTCGAGTACTATGGAGAGGATAGCATACTAATTTACTACTCACATTCAAAACAATATATAACCAAATTGGCAATTCCAAACTAATTTTCTAAATGAAAGCAAACAAATATTTATTGGAGAAATGATATCCAATAGGTAATAATAAATTACTAAAACCAATTAATTATTTGCTCCTTAATGGGCACATTGACCGTCTTATACCGTGATGCTATTAGCTTATTAAAATTATAAGCTATAAATTAATAAAGAATATACATGGGTAACTGTTATTATGGTGTTATTTATGGTGTCATAAACCCAAGTTTTATAAAATAATCGGTTTGGATGGTGATATTGAATAATACGGCTTCACCCTACGCTGCCATCAGTGGAGGGTGGTATGCCCCACATATGGATCCGACGAGTCCGGACACCATTGGCGGAGTCGCGGAAGTATCCGACAGCATCACCACGTTTACCTTGATGGAATTGTCACCTGTCAGGTTTTTAGTCGGTTGGTTATGATCTCTCCGTTGATCCTGTGCTGGAAAACACTTGTATTGAGAAGACCTTTTTGAAGACTGAAATGCTCTCAGTTTGCTGAAGTCTGAAGCAAATTTAATTGATTTTTGGTGGTAATAGTTAAACTGGGGAGATCACAGCCCTTCTCATAGTCCGCAATAAAGCTATTCTTGTTTTTAGACTACAGAAGTACTGTACGTTCTTGAGTAGTACATCGCTTTCTGTTTACGGGAATATCTTGCAAAGTCGGTTCACGTAGCCGTGTGTTCAGACATCCTACGAGACCGCGAGTGTTCTCACTTTTACCACTCTTTTTAGTTTAATGTAATGTCATTTAATAACATTTATTTAACTATTTAACTTCAACAACGGTAACCCCAACAGGCGCAGTTATCAGCTACACTTACACACTATAGATACACAAGTGATACAGCTATCTTAGTCTTGTCTCAAGAGTATCAATACATCTAAGTAAGACATCAAATAGAACTTCAGTCCTGTTTGAGGTTTCTTCTTTGTCTTCTAAATTAAATAAAAGTGGTACATTCCCAGTGGAATCCTTGATATTGTGTTACCTTTTACGAGGAATTTCACTTTCTACACTCAATGCTTTACACTAGGACTCCCTGTGTCGTGAGACGAATACAAATATACAAACAATCAGACCTAGAACAGGAACCTAAATTTATCATTTTGATGTCCGGGAATCGAACCCAAAACTCTTTGCTTGTCAGAATGGTATGCTTACGCCGGAACGGTTACCATTGCAAAGGAATGAAATGGAAACCAAAAAAGAAAAATCGAACTATAACTAGGTAGATCGATTAATCTACCATTAGCAGATGTTAAATGGGGGAAACTTGACAGACGTCAACAGTTTCCTCCGCTACCGCACTTTCACCAAGACCACAAGCCATACAACTGGTTCGAAATATCGGCAATCAAAAATCGTGAGTACCTGATACATAGTAATATGTAAAACTCACACATGCCGTCAAATATGATTAAATGCAATATAAAAACAATGAATCATATATTGTACATATCATAATTTGTCTCCATTGATATTAACTTACAGTAAACTAGCTAATGGATTGAAAACCGTTGTCATTAAGTCTTGGAACTTCACCGTTAACTTCAGTTCCTCATTAAGTAGTTTGAGTTCAGTTCCAATATTCTGATAACTATTTCTGTGTAACTAGCTATTTCCCGAGGCTTTACTCGCTCAAACCTTGGTTTAACAATAAAGTCTTTCAATTGTAATAAAAATCCTATCTCTATTTTCCTATTGACGTGAAAATATTTAATAATTAAAAAAAAATGCGCTTCGTTAAATAAGTAAGGTTGACACCATTTTCTCATCAAAACATTTTTTTAATAGTACAACAATGACACTTCCTACCAAAACATTAGTCATTATTATAACAATCTGGTACACGTAGCACAACTTATACAGTATCTTCAAAGTTTCAGATAATTCTCGTCGACCCCCAAAATCTGTTTTCTATTATGTCGACCCTGGGAAACCAATTA
>DWON01001148.1:0-26105 GCA_018251015.1 Phocides pigmalion okeechobee | reverse complement strand
CACATTATTGGAGGCGACCATCTTAGTCCTCAAAAGTAGGAACGCATCCGCATTCATCCTTAAGTAGAACTTCTGTTCTATTTGAGATTAGATGTCCGTGGGCTGCCGTGACCACTTAACATCAGGTGGTCTGCATGCCCGCTTCTTACTCTTTCATTATAAAAAAATAAAAAATCTATAAAGTATAGAATGACATCTTTTGCTCTTTCCATTTGCATTTCAAATTTTTTTTCAGTATTACAATTGATAAACAGGGATAAGTCTTTAGTTTTCTTTATAAGGATTTCAAGTCTATTTGAAGGTTATAAGTGTCCATATGGAGCAGTGACTACTTCACATGGACTGATCACTTGAATTCATTCATTATAAAAATAATACAATAATAGAATTGAATGTGTATTTCAAAATTACTTACAGGGTCGTGCTTGACACAGCTATTGTGTATGACTTGAAAGAGAAAACAAACCGGCCAATTGCTACATTGCCTGATGCTATCCAGAATCCAGCTGTTTGTTCTCATGACAAAGTTATCTATGCATGTGGCCAGAAGAATATATACAGATATGAGGACACAGGAACCTCAGATCGGTGGACAATGGTGGTGAATACAGATTTGCGTGCCAGTTACATGATCTCATTCAAAGGGTTTATATACTGTACCCAGAACTACTTCAGCCATTTGTACCGATTCAAGCCTAATGAGGATGAGAAACTGGAGATGGTTTCTCAGTTCAGCAGTCCTCCTGCTGCCTTGTGCCATTTAAGTAAGTTTGATTCTGTACTTAACTAGCTTTGACCTGCGAAAGAATTTGAGAAATATTGCTTAGCAAGGCGGTTGTCATAACTATAATTATTTTTTATATTCGTTCAGTTCCAACATGTAGGTTATTATCAATAGTCTACAACAAGACCAGAGGAATAGGTAATGTATGTAAAGAAATCACTTAGTATAAGTATAATATAAGTAAGTATAAGTATAATTAGTATTATAAAAAACAAATAAATAAAACAAACTGACAAAATTTCAAATTATATCATTATTATGGAGAATAATAATATCAATTGTATTGTTTTTAGGAGACAAGTTGTTGGTATTTACCCGAACAATGTGCGGACATGCCGACATCATGGCCGTGGAAGAGTATGATGAGGATCACGATTTTGAACTGAAACCCAAAGTTCTGTGGCTGCAGACATTCTCTGAGGTAAAGATTAATGATGTAGCTGGTTCCAGTGTCCTGGTAATGTCCCTACCGCCAGTGAACATGGAAGTAGCTCAAACCCATAAACGGTATCTTGAGAGGTTTTCTGAATAATTTTACTACCATGAGAGGTATGATTTTTTGTTATGGCTATATTTAGTTATACTCTGGGGTATTGCATCTAATCTTATGTGTCAACCTACCTATATATATATAGGACTGCTAAGATTTCATAGAGCATTATTTATTGTTTAATATTGAATTCTAAGTTCAATCGAAAGGATATTAAGTTTATTGTTGTAGAAATTATTTTATAGAATTAATGTTGATCATATTAATTAATGTCTTTTTCTTGCCAACTTAACTCTTATTCATAGACGACTTATATTATTATATTGTTAAATTGAATAGAACAAGACATCACATGATGTTTAACCCATTTCTGTCCTATTACTTGCCACAAGCCTTTTCCGATAATCAAAAAGGAGGGGCCGTATTCGCCAAGTATGGCTATGTGACAAGGCTTATGTAATCACAAAATTTATTATTTATATATTAAGTGTTTATGACTAACGAGTAAAGTATTGATTGCTGGCAATTATTATTTTGATATGCAAGTAATATGTAACTTGTATGGCGATTTTGAATCTATGTTTTTACCTATAAAGAGTTACTTACATAACAATTTAATGAACTACTAATGTAAGTCATAATGACGCAATGCTAAGTGTGTATTTTGTTACTTAATTCAGTTCTGAGGTTGGGCATGTGAACTTGGTGTTTCATTTAAAAATGGGGTGTAATACTAAAAGTTACTTATTTTGCTTCAAATAATATAATTAAACTTCATACATATTACATAGAATTTGGCTAAGAACTCGATAATTAAATTCAGGTAGAACCACAGCTAGTATGGCAGCATATTTATTTACTTTTGTTGAAGCTCGTAGTAATATAGACACAATTATAAGAGGCATTATATTTTAGACCTCACCAACGTGTGATATCTACCGATACATACAACTCTCGGGGTATCTCCCTTAATTGGGATCTGATCTAGAGGTCAATGAACTGCTATGTCCATTCTAAAGGTGGATTGTCAATCAACGCATGTCCTCTACGTATTTAGTTTCGCACTAAAAGATAGGCTTATAGTACAAGTATTGTGTCGTCCTAACTCACGTATTATTGTATTTAGATTACTACACGCATATATTGAAGTATTACATTCGTGAGCGTATTGCCGTCTCTGTTGCTCGTTTACGTGTAAACATTTTTCATCTGTTTTACTCAAGAGCCTACTACAGTCTTAACGAAAAAAGACCTCTTCATTTTAAACAATACATTATTCGTTGTATCTGAGGGTAATCGAATTTGAGTAATCGTTTTCTGTTCTGACTGTACGTAACCGTTTCGGTTTTTATGATTTATATATATAAATACACAGTTATACGTATACTGTAATTGGTTTTTTAGTACATGAGTACAGAACCGGGTTATCTATCTGATTTCGACAATTGTCCATAGATTTGGTTCGCTAGAAGACCAAAACAGTTATCGGTTACAAATAACTCATAGTTCAGCGCTCTAGGACCTCGGGGCATATTTAACTTTTAATCAAATATTTAATCATATATAGTATCTTAAGGTTATTTCATATATGTGTATCTCTAGATGTACGACTACACTTTTATCTAATAAGTGTATTGTCTTTAATCAGTATTAATTATTTATTATCAATACATAACTTTACTGGTAGTTTATAACTTTATTATTAGATAATAAATTTAAGCTGTGCTGTACTGTTCGCTACTTCGTTCTTAGAGCCGAAGTAGACTTGATATTTATTAATGCGATTTTAGTTGCGAACTTTAGTGTGCTTCGATTTGCGATTGTCAATCGCGGTTTTTATTGTGTTGTGGATGGTCGCCGTTATGCTAGCGTCAATGACGTTCAGGCTCGGTGAGATTCGACCTTGTGGCACAAACACTATAATTAATACAAGTTACTATGTTAGTTAGAGAGCCTTAAATGATGTTACATTTGGGAATCAAGGGAGAGGTAAAAGAGCCTTAAATAATTTTTTTAATGGAAATTTTGATGTGATGGAATTAGATTTGATGGAAAAGATCTGCAAAAAGAAAGGTCGTATGACGTGCAGTGGTGTAAATAAGATTATGTATAATTGATATTTACAATAAATGACGTGCATAGCGCATCGTGCAAATCCAATAAACTTTCAAAAGCGATATTTGAGATCTCAAATGACGTTACGTTGTGTGTGACGTATAGTTACAGTGTAATGGATTGGCACGATAGAGCTGTACCAGCTTCACGCTCAGAGATTTTGCAAAGTAAAGTTAACTGAGACGAGTACAGAAGCGGCCATGACAGGATTAGGGATATGTATCAATTAAAACTTTACGTGATAAAATCTAAATAAATAAAAACAGGTAGAGTTCAACTTTTATCTTAGTAGCCGAACTCTGAAGTATTTATACGCAATCGGACTATAGGCAAAAGGAAAAAAGCGAAATTACAACGATTAAACTGGTTTAATGAACTGATGAAAAGCATCCGAGGCTTCCCACCCTTTAGTTATGTCAATGATTACGGAGGTATCTTAACCTATGTTGCGTCACAGTAAGAGGAATATATACTTTTAACACTTTCCCTGCGGCTGACTACAGTGCTGTGTAATGCACAGCGCAACGCGCTTGCGGCTCGTACACACCTGTGTTCTACGGACAAATCTGATCTCATTTATACGCCACAGGGAAAGTGTTAACAAACGTGTGATGTGGCCATAGGTCATTTCTTACACAAATGTGAAGGACGGAAAATGGAACAATTTTGTTAAATAATTTCTATTCTATTCTTTAAGGTTATAATATATTTGCGCAAATTCGTAGAGGCATATATAGCTATTGATAAGTGCGGTTTAGAGCTTAAAGAGCCAGTAGAGCGCTTGTAGACGTAAGTTATTCTTAGCAGTTTATATATCAATAAAAAAGACAAATCCTTTAGTAGTTACCTTTAGAAGTACTTACAGATTATCTGTTGCGTTATTCCTTAGGAGTAACGAGGCATCTGTATCAGTTTAGGTGAAACTCCTTTTCTACATGGGAGTTGGTTACCCACGGGTGGTAATGATTACTATCACGTGGATTGCATACTCATTTCCTATTTCAATTTAATGAAAAAAAATCAAATGAAAAAAAATCAATAGCTTGCGTAAAACATATTTGTAAGGACGCCAAAAATGAAATACCGAACTTTTAAAAGCGCTCTAGGTAATATCTAGATCTAGAATTAAGTCGTTATACATATAAGTCGTTAACTTCATTAGTAGCGTTACCGTAGAATTCTTCAAATTCTGTAATTTTTGAAACATTTTAATCTTTGATGTAGTGAACTATATCTATAAATAAAATATAAATGAAAATACTATTTTGATTGTCGTAGATTTCTGTGGTTATTTGTGGTACTACTGCTTTATAATAACGGCAACGGTTAGCGAGGTGGAAGAACCTGCTCGGTTCGACCTGGGAGGTACCACCTCTTCACCCATTCCTAGAGTGAAACATTTCTTGCGTTTCGGTAGTAAAATGTGTTTGCTGGCTCACAAATGAGCCAATCACCTTAACACTTTACCTGCGGCTACAACACTGCTGTCTATGCGCGACGCAACACGCTTGCAGATTGTATACACCTGTGTTGTACGTATAAATCTGTATGGTACACGAGCGAACAAAAGTGCAGTGTTTACGTCGGCGTTACAAGACTGGGAGCGTACAATAAGTCTGTGTATGCGTAGATGATACACAGATGCAAAAAAATACAATTGTGTGAATTGTCAGCGTTTTTTCAGTCTAGAGATATAAGCTCCAGTTTAGTGCTGCTCCCACAACGCGGACCCAATCTGATACATGCGCACCGTAGTGACAGTGTTAATCCTCAAGAGTAGCAAAGCATCTGTGATCGACTTAGTCTCTTTTTATATATAGAGTTGGTTACCAATATAATGTGCGATAGTGACCATATGCCATCAGGTGGACTGCATGCACCTTGATGCTTCGGTAAGGGTTAAGGGTTACAGATTTTTAATAAGATGTTTGAGGTTCTTCAATTTAGTCTCAGGAGTAGCTATGTAACAGACCTCAAACTGGTTTATTCTGTTTTAGCTTGGCTATAGATGTCCACAAACAGTAATGGTGACTAAACATTGGATGGAACGTTTGACTAGCTACTTGTGAAAAAATTAGGTTGAATTGTCGCTCATTTTGTCATATTATTGGTACATGTAAATTTTGTATAAGTTTATGGAAATGAAATTAAATATCTATCCATAGGAAATAGAGTCGCGTTCCGTCGTCTGTACGTTTATATCATTCAAAGTACGCAGCGGGTTTTAATGTGATTTTCATTAACAAATACTTATTCAAGAGGAAGGTTTATATGCATAATACATATAAATTATAACAGAAATATCCAATATTTCAAAGATATGCTATGGGATGCCGAAAATGCACCCATGCCTTCGCATGGGTCTGTTGCGGGTCACAAGTAATATACAGTAGAATCTCGATAACTCGAATGTCAAGGGAAATGCCAAAAATTTCATGTTAGTGGGTTTTCGACTTAACAAGAATTTCGAGATTTCGCTTAGAAATAATATTTCTCTTAAATTTTGACTTACGGAGTCTGTTTTTTGAATTTCGAGTTATAAAGTATAAATAATTCGAGATATTGCGGTTTTGGGAGTTCAACGGAAGGGAATAAAAATTATTTTCGACTTACTGAGGATTGCGGCTTGACGAGGTTCGAGTTATAGGGGTTCCACTGTATTGTTTCGGCATAACTTGCACCAACCATCTAATCTCTCCAAATAGTCTGTACTATGATGACCAGAGATCAGACGAGATCTGAGTTAATCTTTTGTATTCAAAGATATATAAAAAATCGTATGCTGCCGCTGGTGACACCAGCCGCATCACGCCATTTGACAGCTAGGTCCGCTTTCGCTAATAGATATCCAATATATAATATCTCGTATTGTGCCAATATTTGACTATATGAGCGATATCATGTTGGTGCCCCATTTGTAATTGGTATGTGATTGGCCTAAAGTAGAGATGGACAAATGAGGGTTGAAATTTACATAAAATTTAAAATTTTAATACATAAGAAAACAACCACTTGTTATTCATTTACATTTATTTAGACATTCATTTACAAACAAACATACTATTTAAAATTTGTGTACATACATTTTGTACAATAACTCTATATTAAAAATGAAAACAAAATTTTGTTAATACTCATATTAATCTACGCATTACATTATACGATAGCATTTTATGCGATTTCAATGAGACTAGTAATAAACTATCAAATTAATAAAATAAATCTTTGCATTTATTAGGTATACATTTTGAAGCAAAAGAAATTAACACTGGTTTTAATAAGATCTATATTTAATTATTATATGTTATTTACAATACATAAAACTTAAAGAGACGGCCATAAAACCCTACAAGTTTTGTGTAGGGTACTCAATATTCCTACATAAATATATTTTTATATTTAATCATTATTATAAAGCACCATACTGAAGTCATTCCGTTGTGGTGTACAGAACTCAAAACGTAAAAATGATGGCACTGTCTTGTCAATGATCCATTGTTAACGACCGGTTCATATTAATCCAGAATAACATTACATTAATTTAATGCAACAATATATTGTAAAAGATATAATTTGTTTTTTGGAGATCTTTTACAATCTCCACTTTAAGTTAGATCGTACTGATTGCTATTCAGGAGGATGTGTTCGTGGATACAATGTACATACACAAACACAAGTGCACAAACACTAATAAGTACAGGTTAGAAGTCTACCTGGCCCGGGAAAGAATTTGTGATAGACACTAGTTGATCATAAAAAAATAAAGATAAATGGTTTCAAGATACCAATGTTGTGGGTCTGTCCGCAGCACATGTTTTTTTTATTTTATATAGTGAGCCTGATAAAACGGGTTTCAGAAAATATAAATGACTACTGTACAGTCTCAAGGCAAACATTGTGACAGAAGACAGTTATGTACGGCAACATATATTTAAGAGTATGGTCTACTACTACACTTCACTACACTATGATCAATCTATTGTACATGTTATTTTTTCAAATATAAACAGAAGCTGGATGTTTTGTGAAATAATGTGAACCGGTCATTATGTTCTAACAGTGTGCTGTTCTCTTCGGTCAATAAAAACATTCCATTATTAACAGAAACTGGATGTCTCGTTTCTATGGAATAATGTTAACCGGTCATTATGTCATATGTCAGTGTGCTACACCTATAACTATATTAACATAACTATTCTATTAAAAAGCTCATATCCATCGCATTATTTTATTTTTATATCTAAGAATTGACATTAAATAAATCGTCGAGTTTATAATAAAACGGTGATGTACAAAATAGAAGCGCTATAAGGTTATATTCTGCATCAAAAATTATTTTTGGCATTTAAATACAGCTATTATTGGAAGCACTACATTTATGTAAATCATCATTTATAGTCATCAGTTATTATTAAAAAATATTTGAATTCATTTGTAAAAAATACAAAACCACTCTCACCAGTTAATATTAAAATTGTGTGGAAAATCTATTGTGCTGTTCATAAAATTCCCGTCGCGTATGAGTTCTAACATCTGCCAATCATAACTTATTCAGAAACTGTCCTTTAAATCTGTCGTTGAAATTAATACACAAAATATCTTTCTCTCAATGTGTATAAAAGTTAGAATCCGTTGACAGGTAATTTATTATTTGTATAGTAAAATTTGTATCAATATTCTATTACAAAGGCAAATTATTAACATTTTTCAAGGCACAATGTCAAGGCATTTAAAATTGTACAGAATGGTAACACTGTTACCTCTGAGGTTCCACTTACACACTTATTGGACTCATTTACGTCCAGCCACCGGTGAGCTTGTGGAATAATTCTTCATCTAACGTCTGGTTGGCATCCTTCGATCTCATCGACAGGAAGATGTACCCACCTATGAACTCATGCACAACTTTGCAATCAGCTGATTGTACCGAGAAGATTATATTTCCTTCCTCGAATTGTACCATCATGTGCTTGATTTCCCAATTGACATTCCATGCCTGTAAGAATAGAAAAATACCATTTAGATGTTTAGAATAAGTGATATCGTATCATAATAATTATATAACCTGTTTATGATTATACTCATAATAAATTAGATATGAACAGGCTCAGTAACCAAATGGATTTATAAAAAAAATATTTTAAGAGCACATAATATCATAAGGGGGACATATATGTAAGAAGATAGAGTGAAAATAAGGAATTGGTGGTAGGTTTTCGGTCAAGGAAAAAGAGGTGTATGGAAGGATTTAGGGATGGCTTACGTCATAGAGATGGCAAGTACAAATATTTTATGTTACGTATTATCGATAAATATATTTTTTTAAGTACGTTTTTTATTTTAAGAAGTTGTTAAGTTTTCCACTTTGGTTGTATTAGAAATAAAGTCTTTTTATTTTGTTTTATTTATTTATGTGATAGGTTTATAGGGATTATTTATGTAACTTATTGACTGTGGGTTAGAGCAATAAATAATTTGAAAATGGTTCAGAGTGGATCCTAAACTAAGAAGAACCGCTAACAAAGTCATGCTTGTTTTTTTAGTTACATTCAATGTTTCTCAATCTCCATTATTTGGACAGGTATGGGGTATAAGACCGATAGACGGATAGAACTGAGAGAACTGGACCGATAAAGTAATAGAACTGTGAGAATGTGAGTGTCTGGTATTAGGAATCTATTTGGTTACTCGGTGCACCGATTTAAATCACAAATACTCTGCGGCATACAAGCATGATCCTGTTGACTTTTTAACTCTGCCTAAATTAAGATAGAATTTTCTCTTGAATGAATTTACTCTTATTTCACATTTGAAATATTCAATATGAGTTCATATAGACAATTTTTTGAAGCTGTCTATAAAAGGGCATACTTGTTGATTTAAATCGTGCGTCTGTGTTTAAGTACTAATTAATATATAAGTAACATATATATGTAAACAGTATCATCAATGGATGTAAAATGTATGTTGAAAACTATGTTTGGTAAGCAAGTTTAAGAAAATCCTAATTAAAATTAAAATTAAAATAATCAACTAAATTTATTTATGCAATAATGTGGAATATTCTTTGACATATAAAAATGTATTAACCAATTTGGAACTGTATTTATGTATCGTAATATTATAATTGCATAATAAATTCGACTTTTCTTGCCATATTGTTGTTTAATTCTGCACAAATTCATTATTTTTCATGACAAGTTTGTGACGGTTTACAACTGAAATAATTTAACACTTTCCCTGCGGCGTCCAACACTGCTTTGTAATGCGCGGCGTAACACGCTTGGGGCTCGTAAATACCTGTGTTGTACGTGCAAATCTGTATGGATTACGGGCAAACAAATGAGCTGTGTTTACGTCGGCGCTACAAGACCGGGGGCGGACATTACATCTGTATATTCGTAGATGGTACGCGAATTCAAAGCATTTCAAAAAGAGCTCCAGTTTAGTGCCGCCTCATGCAACTCTGTCTCGATGTATTACAGGCGCGCCGCAGTCAAATTGTAAAAAGTGTAACACCAACCTTCATAGTACTGAAGCGCCAGGTCTTGATGTGGTCCCCGGTGTGGGGGTCGAGTCTCATGATGCGGTTGTTGGCGATGCTGATGATCTCGTCCTTGCGGTGGCCCATGAAGCGCACCACGAACAGGCTCTGGCCGTAGTCCGGCAAGTTCTGCCACGTCTTGATGTACTGCAGCTTGGCCTCCAGCAGCGGCAGCTCCTTAACGTTGGCGTGGCTCTCCAGCACGCGCTTTGTGAACTGGGTAAAGTTGAAGCCAATTACAAAATGTTACAATGTCTAAAGTTAGTAAAAATTCAGGAAGTATTGACGGTACTAAACCTAAATATATTGTAGCATTATCGAACTTTAGTAAAGCTCCGGAAGGCAAGTTGTTTTAAAAAAAGCTGTACCTTTAAAATTTTAATAACTTTGGAAGTTGATCTGTAATTCGTTTGAAGAGACAAAATACGTATAATTATTTTAAAATAATTATTATTATACAATTTGTGGATTCCACAAATATTGATAATATATAAATATCTAAGCTAAAGCGCATGTCGCTTCACTATTGTAAAGAAAAAAATGCATTCATAAAGTATTGCATTTTTTGTTTATGGATTTTTAGTTCACGCTTCTGTCAAAAATGTTTATACACATCCTGTATATCGATGTCCATTTAATAATGTAGCATTTAGCGGTACCTTCCCCTTGAGCTTCTTGAGGAACCTGGGCGCGAGGTAGTTGTCGGGCTGCAGGTGGTCGAGGTGCGGCAGGCTGTGCTGGTGCAGCGCGGCGCCGGGCTGCGGCCGCTGCAGCGCCAGCAGCGCGCGCACGGCCGCCGCCTCGCCCGCGAACGTGGGGTCGGCCAGCGAGCGGCCGCGCGCGCCCAGCCGGCACGCCGCCACCCACTCCGCGTACTGCTCCTCCTGCGCGGGACGAATTATGAAAATACTTTCACGCCTGCACCCAATCCGCGTGTTGCTTCTCATACGCATATTAAAAATATTAATATGTACGTCTCATGTATATCTTTTGGTGCGCACTAAAGGATTTTTATCGTATTGTAAAAATACGTTAGTAAATAAAAGATAATAATCATTTGTAAACTTCATACACATCTGCACCCCATCCGTGTATTGCTTTTCTTAAACATATTAAAAATATTAATATGTATGTCTTATGTGTATGTTTTGGTGTACAATAAAGGAATTTTAATGCGTTAGAAAAAAAAGTAAAATATATTCACGCCTGCACCCATTCCGCGTGTTTCTTCTCCCACGCACATTAAAAACATTTATGTGTATGTTTGATGTGTATATTTTGGTATAAAATAAAGATTTTTTTACAAATTGATTGATTTTGATTTATTATAAAAATACAAAAATGGGTTAGTAAATAGAAAAAAAAAATAGTTTGTAAAACGTATGTACACCGGCATATTAAAAAAATATGAAATAAAGGAATTCTGTTTTGTAAAAAAAATATTCACGAGTGCGAATTGGGTATCCGGCTATGGCCTCCTACGTACATTAAAAATACATTAATATGTACGCATCTTGTACACGTTTTAGTTTACACTAAAGAAATTGTATTGTTTTGTTAAAGGTATTGTATTTAAAAAAATACTGCATTAGTAAATAAAAAAATGTTTGTAAAATCCATTCACACCATGTATAATAAAAAAACCACGTGTTACTTACATTTTCGCATTTGAGCCACAGTTCGTGCATGGCATCTTCGGCGGGCACTTCCAACTTGATGCTGTATCTTCCCGAGGCTGGGTGGGCGTCTGGTGTTACCTGAAATTAAAACAAAAAAATATTTAGACTTACAGTTGGAATTCTAAATTTTTCTTCAATTAATCCGCAAACATCAAAATGGGGGAATATTACTTGTTTATGTGAAATGAGTATGCAAAGGAGCGTGCACGTCGTATGATGGTAACCAACCAGTAACTGGAGCGCGTTCAACCTCATACAAAACTAAAGTCGTAGCTGAGATCTTACACAAATGCGTTGATATTCTTGTGGACCACCCTGATAGCTTTATTACTATGAATGTACCTAGCAATCACACTAAATCCAAATGCAAGAGTTGTTTTATGACAACGAAGAGCAGTTGCAACTCTCCGGTGGATTTATTGTTCACTTACAACTCTCGGGTTGGGTTATATTATAGTTCCATCACTTATATGGCAGTATAGTTATTGAGAGAGAGATTGAATGGTTGCTGCAGCCTATAGATACATACACACAATATCATGTTCATTTGCCAGTATTTTTACATGAAAAATCAAAGTAGGTAGGTAAGGGTGTGGTACCTCGGCGCCCCGGAGCTCGACGCAGTAGGAGGGCGGCTGGCTGGCGGCGGCGTCGCGCGACGGGTGCATGCGCAGCGTGCCGTCGCGGCACGACACCCAGCACCGCTTGTACGCCTTCAGGGTGAAGCGCTTCGGTCTGCAAACGTAAGAAATTAATTAACATTACTTAAATAATTAGCATAACGATATGAATAACAAATAATTATACGTTTAACACTTATTTTATATACTAAAGATTAAATTAATATTTAAATAAATAAAAAAATATTAATTAGGCGAAAATCAAATTTAAAAAAAAGTATTATAAATAAGGACGTATCGATACTTATTTTTGCATTTAACTCCAGTGCTGTTTTGATTAGGAAGGTGAGATTATAAATATGAATCCAAAACATGACCTCAGGTGTAGTAATGCATCTGTATTCGACTTAAGATAAGACTTTTATGTGTAGTTGATTAAAAATATCTATGAATTGTGATCATAAACAATCATCTTGCATCAGCTTTTTCACATATATAAAAAATTCTCCCCCCTATCCCAGTACATTTAACATAAAAATAATAACTTTTCATATGATTTCGCAACTTGAATCAGCCTAAAAACAATTAACATGTACATTTTTTTCTTTAGCTGACAACCCGGTCCATTTGACCATGTATTTGGTTTAAATGATCACAATGACACAATACGATAATTGCCAGTTACAAGTAATTATTCATATGCCCTTGTTACATCTATAAATAGATTCAATCCAGAATATGAATTGATGATAACCACGAATGAATGAAATGTTACGAACTCAGAAGTTTATAAATGTACTGGTAGGCCCTGCAGACATGCTCTCAAAATAAAAAAAATAATTATGCCCACTTCTACTGGGCTCCAGTCCACAAATATCAACTTCGCACTCGATTGCAGCGCCATCTACCGGCTCCCATTATGAATCTAAACTATTCTCGAATTAATTTAGACACATACATATGTATTAGGACAGAAAATTTTGCGTACCATTGATATGGTAAATTGTGTGTACCTAACTATTGTTATTAACAATAACACCACATATTAACCACACCTACACATAAAACAAAATTTGAGCAAATAAATATTCATTCTTTTTCTTCTTCTTCTTTATAAAATTTCATGAAAACAGTTCTAATCGTTTAGGAGTTCCATACAGAAGAATCAATAAAAAAAATGATTAAAATTAAAATCATACAAAAAGATACATACAATTATTTGATTCAAAAGGTACATTAGTACCTAAAACATCTGATAGTAAATGGTCATTTCCGTCCATAGACATTTACAACCGACTACATATGGAACAAATCTTCCACTAAAGTCAATTCAGTCTGCAACATATTCCCATGTAAACATAAGAATTGCTTCATGCTATAAATAAGTGTAACGGTGGTACCTCTCTAATCGAATGATACAAATTCTAAAACCGTTAAAACATAACACATAAACAATATGTTGGAATAGCTTTCTGCTATTCTTTTATATACAAAAATATATGTAAGTGTGATAATTACACATTTAAGGTAAATCACTTGATTATAGGGAAGCATATTAATAAAATTGTGCGTGTCTTCAGGAACATCTTTAGAGAATTAGTATTTTTACATTACATATAATGAATAAATTAGTCCTTTTACAATAGTCTTGGGACAGCAAGAGTCGTGCTTGTATTGGTGGCTGTTATGTAGTATAAGAGTAAGTCCGGACTGGATAAAGAACACATTTAAGAATAGACCAGTGACATCTGAACTATTAGCTTTAACATTAGATGTACATATTGGATTCAAAACTAGGAATATTTACATTTCCTTTTAATAAGCCCATGTAAGTATAATTTTTTTGGGATCATTTTTATTTCATTTTCAGCCACTATAATAAACAATGTTTTTTTTTATTCGTAACTTTCAATCTGAAAACGATTAGAATAAGGTTAAATTAATTTATAATTTTTCACTATTTTCTAAATATATGTTTTAAGTGCTAAATTGTTTTTTTCTAATTATTATAAAAATGCCATTATGTATTTAAAATACAGAGTATTCAAAATTTGACTCTTTTGTGATATACAATAAAAAAATTATAATATATGTTAGAGGTAATCAATTTATTCGGGTATACGACATCATTTATTTTATTAGAATGTCAATACTGTTCAACATGGTTCACGTCAATTAGTTGTCAATGTCAATGACAGATCAGTCAGTAGAGCGTGTCACTGTAAATGACTTAAAAATGATAATCTCTTGAAAATAACGTCTGCGCCAAACGTGCGCGTTGACTTATAGAGGAAAATAATATGTCGGAAGACGATACTAGAGACTTTAAATGGCGATCCATTACAATGTGCGACATATATATTTTAACAGACTTTTTTTTATTAGTAAAAAAGACAGCGTTTTTAATTCTTCAGTTATTTCCCAGTCTGGATCTACTGGAACTACATAGCGTGCATATATCTGATGTTATAATGTGTTCAGGGTGTCGGGGTAAAGAACACTTCTTACGCGATAGAACAGTATTGGTTCTGACACTTGCTACGTTGCACGCCCCGCACGATACAGGAGAAATGTAAGAAGACAATATATAATAAATAACTAATATATAACATATATTTAATACACTTTATATATATATATTCAATACATATACAATAGCAATGTATAGAATAATTTAATGTATATACATAATGAAGATATTCAAAATGGCACAAAATAAATATAATAAAGTTCTTTGTATCAACATTTTGTTTTTCAACTTATGTATATAAAAAATCTTTTAAGTCATCTCTTCCCACATCTAACCTCTGTTAGGTTTTAAGTTCTATCTGAGGGCTGAGTCCTACCCGCTTGGCGTGTATAGCCACATTTGTTATAAACTTGTATGTGGGGTAGACAGGGATCTCTCGATGGTACCCTCTTTACTTTACCCGGGCTTCTCGGGTGGTCAAATAACCTCTATTTCATTAATATCTTTCAACAAAACTAAAATATTATTTTCATAATATTAATGTTTTGTTGCAAAACATTTTTTTTTGTGTGGTTGCCATTGCAAATTCATACAGTGAGGTAAGAGTTTATCCTTATCAGACATACAATATATGGAAAGTTTATATGTATAATATTTTGCAATTATACTAACTTACTATTCTTTAAAATTATAGATGTTCTCAAAAAAATAACATGTCAGTTTATATTTAATATAACATATTATAGATGATTTCATTTTTATTGGCAAACGATAAAGTCTTTTACGTTTAATATAAAAAGCACTTTCCTTAAATATACATATACCCAGGCTTTTTGCCACTTCTGTTGTGAGGGCACACTAATTCTCGAAAATTATAAGTTCATAATTTTTTGGATTTGGATAATTTCGACCAATAAAAAAATCCAAAAATTTTAGCAACGGTTACCAAAATTGTTTTTTTTCAAAATATTTCATTTTTATACTTTGTATGGCAAAATTGTGACATTTTTATAATTTCCTTTTGGGGCTCTTCATGCCCCCTTCTGCCCCGTCAAAGGAGAAATAATAGACTTATTATTCAAATATTCCTTATTACTTATTACAAATGCACAAAGCTGGTGGATGTAAATATTTATCACTGTTAAATATACAGGAAGACATCCTTGATGTATCCTCCCACTGCTGAGTGGCTTCGGTGTTTAGTGGTGGTTTGGGCAATGATGTCTCACCTAAGACACTTGAGATACCCAGCGAGCTCGGGCACGTGCGTGATGTCGGGCCTGGCGGGCGGCCCGCCCTCCAGCTGCAGCTGAAGCTCGCACAGCGCTGCGTCGATTTCGTCTTCTGGCGCTGTGGAGTTGCCAGCTCCGTGGGACCCGTCAGCGGCATCCACACTACCGCCTGCTAACGTCTGTAGCTCTATTTGCAACTGAAAACAGAGATAATATAGTGTGATACTATTTTGACAGGTGTTTTGACATACACTTTCAAAAATAATCTTGCGGATCAATTGGAGAAATATGGTTGCGGATATGGAAGCGTAGCGCTTAAAAGTGAGGCGAATGTATTAATCATCAGGAGTAACGATTCATCTTTACCTATATTTTTTATTAAACGGAAGTAGCAATACGGGATTTTAATTCTGATTGTGAAGCGACAGAACTATTTTAATCCACATGAGTAGTAACGAATTTCTATAAGACCTCGATCGGGACCTGAGTTTGAGGCTAGATTAAAACGTCAATAGGCTGAAGAGACTATGTAACATCAGACGGCCTGCATATTCATTAGTGAAGAAAAACTCACCTGTAAAGCAGCAAACAGGAGCATCTCCTCCTCAGTGCAATGGACCTCTTGATTGAGGATCTGCCAGCGCGCCTGCTGGTACAGCTGGTTGAGCCGCGACGCGTCCTGGGCGCGAGGTGTCAGATCGAAGAACGAGTAGAACTTGAAGCGGAGCTGAAGTGTGTCCCACTCTCTCACGTACTGCTCCATGATTGACAGGGACGAATCCAACCAGCTGAGAGAAAAAACAAGTATTATTTGGCGCAACGCGCTTGCGGCTTCGACATCCTTGTGATGTACGTACAAATCTGTATGGATGTATCGAATTAAAAAAATGTAACATTCCATATTTCTATTCCAATGTGGTTTTTCTAGTGTTTTGTTTCTTTATTTTTTAGATTTATATACAAACCACATACCAATGAGATAAAAAACTACGAAGTGTGAGTTACACCACACATTAAAGGGTTCCGTAGTCCAATTAATGTAATTAATAACATTCCATATTACCAAAACTACATGACATACGAAAACTGGATTGGAAAAAACGATTCAAATTACGTTGAAAATACATTTTACAATATAAGGGGAAGTCACTATTAACGCTTAACTATTGAAGATTAACTTAATTGTCGATATTTCGAACCAGTTGCATGGCTCGTGGTCACGGCCAAACTCAATGTATAAATTCAGCGATAATATTCGTTTAAAATCATGTGTGAAGTGTGTGTTTTGAAAGTGGGAGAAAAATAGTTCGATCTGGAGAGATACCACCGCCATCCTCATAATCCGCCGTAAAGCATTTCTTTTGTTTTGGTTGGAGAGGTCAGGTTGCCGACTACACTTTGAAGCGAGGCGACCACCTTAGTCCTCAGGAGTAGCAACGTATCTACGTTCGAGCTCAGATAGGATTTCAGTCGTGTTTGTGGTTGTAAGTGGATGTCTATAGGCAGCGACTGCTTAACTCAGGTGGTTTGCATGCTCGTTTGCTACTCTTCTCACATTAATAAAAAATGTGTTGAACTTACCCAACATTCATTCTGGCGCGTTCCATCAGCGATTTGGGTGTCAGAAGCGACTCGCGTGATTGGCTGTCTGGTTCCAAGGGTGAATCTGCCAGGGATAGATCGGCTAGAGAGTCCAGGGCATCCAGAGAAGCGGCCCGGGGCGGCGTGCCGCAGTAACCACCGTCGCTTGACCCATCGCTCTGCGTGCTGTAGATGTGACCGCCGTAACGACGAAGTGTACCATTCTGGAATTAAATACAGCAATAGTTATTATACTTTGTCATTAGAGAATTCAATGGGAACCTTTTAATTTCGTTATTTGGCTCCAAGACAGAACCGCTACAACTATTTCTACTGCTGTTAGTCAGGTTTATAGAGAAACAGTTAATTGAAAGAATATAAGTTAGACCTGTGGCGACAGCTAACCTACTTCATGCATCAATCTTTTTGGCGTTAGTAAGAGATCTTCATGGGCGACAGCGACGGCTTACCTTCAAGTGGGTTGCATACTTAGATACTTCCTTCTTCTATGCTAATTAAAAAAAATACTTTTTCTTTTCTATGTATCTGATACTCACAATTAACGATTTTTGATGTTTCGCCGTGAACACGAGTCATGCAACTGGTTTGAAATATCGGCAATAAAAAATCTGTAATTCTGTGTACCCGATCATAGTAAAAAAAATATAAATTCTGTGATAATATTAGTTTAAAATCATAAAAAATACCTGTTGTGAAGCGACGGGTGTAGCAGAGAGCGACCTGGGTGGCGGTGGCGTGGCTGGGCACGGCAGGCTTCTGTCCAAGCTGTTAGAAGATCCCCTGGTGGCTGCTATGAACGTGTTCGTGTCTGGAGGTTGCGAGGACTTTATCCTCTTTGCCTCTTTCAAGTTCTGATAGTTCTGCTTTAGGTGGGACGGTTCCAGGGGATAACATAATGACAGCTCTTCTGGGTGACGTATGCCTGAGGAAGTAATTTTTAATGGTTCTCATGAAAAATAATAAAGTGACGTACTTTCTACACGATATTTTATAATCAATTGAGTCAATCTAGTTACTGTGCAACATTGTGAACTAGTATGATACCAGTACTTAATTTTCGTGGAGTTCCAATGAAGAGGTACTCCAATGGAGAAGTACCATCGCCGCCCTCAGGTGGTAATAAATTTTTGAAATTCGGTTATAGATGTTTGGTTGCCAAGTCTACTTACAAGCAACCATCTTGATCTTTAGGAGTAGCAACGCATCTTTGTCTTATGAGTCCAGTCCTATTTGAGTTTGAATGTTAATGTCTATGGGCTGCCCCAACCATTAAACATTGTAAACCTTGCATGCTCTTTTGGTAGTTTTCTAACTTTAAGAACTAGATTATTATATTAACTTCGACGCTTTCAAAATATAATTTACGCTTAGTATAAAAATGAGCCCATCATCAAACCAAGAACATAAAAGGAGTGAAACTTTAATACGTTTGCGTAACTTTCAACATAAAAATTTACTGACAATGAAATTGAACATTCTAAAGGTTTTACACACAAATGTTTAAAGTAACTTTAATGTGCGATCCATAAACTTAGTCGTAAAAGAGGTAAAAGCATTTGTTGTTGGTTCACTCATAATATGTACACCACGAGAAAAGTTAACAATGTACAAAGATTAAATAAAAAGTTATAAATAAGACTAGATAAGAAAAAAATACAAACATTTCTGACATATATATGAGATTGCAAGAGTCTAAAAGCATAATTAAACAAATAAAAAATAATATCTTGGTACAAATCACAAAATAGGCTCGAAAGTAGAATTTGAACCAAGGTAATGAGACAACTGATAAATTTACAAACGTGAGCTATGAGCGGCAACGACCGTTTAATGACAAGTTTTCTTACTTTTAATCTATAAATATTATAAAACAAAGTCCCCTGATCAACTGTCTGTCTGTCTGTTCGCGATAAACTCAAAAAGTACTGGAGGGATTATCTCACAATTTTCAACAAGAGGTACAGTGATTTCTGTAGAAGATTTTGGTGCATAATAAGTTAAGTTTTATTATAAATTGGACGAGAATTAAATAGTTAAATTGAATATAGTAATTCAGTCGTCGTTCGAAATAGATATTTCTAATTATTGGTTTTTGCAACTAGGTAATGACTGGATGCATGTATAAAAAAAAAATTAAGCAAATATAAACTCTATTACCCGAGCGAAGCTGGGCTGGGTTATTAGTAACTAAATAAAAATTAGGCTTACGAAGTAAAGAAAACGCAAGGAAGAGAACAAAAACTTACCGAGACTTTTACATAGATGGACCACAGCGCTGAATGTGTCAATGGAGAAGTCAATCTTGCAGTCGATGTATCTGAGGTCTGGCAGCTGGATCCGAAGAGGTTTGTGCATGGGTGTGAAGTGGAGGGCGGCATCTGCGTGGACGCCGTACTGATCCAATGTGTGCTTGGGTCTCGAGAGCCATTTGTTGCGTGTCGGCCACCAGAGCGCGTGGTCTGACCAATCTTTCTTGAATTCTGTCAAACAAAACCAATGGAAAATCAATAAACGACCGGAGCCTGCAGATATCTAAATTATGTATAGATTTCTATCTAAATTATGTATAGATGTATAGATTTGGAACGAGCTGAAAAATATCTTCGAAAAATATTCAAGGAATTTTAGCACGAAAATAGGTCTCGGTAAACAATTTTCATTATAACTTGGCACAGATCCATAAAATGTTATCATCGTCGTCGATCATAATGTAATTATGTAAATAGACGTCACTCATTGAATATTTCAAATTTGAGAACAAAAAATGTAAGTAACTCAAGCGGCTCAATATTTCGCCAGCTCAAAACACGGACTTTGCTCCTATAAAGAGTTAATACAAGTGGAACAAAAAGTGTTATCATCCGGTCTAAGCAACGTTACGGGTTGTCGACGCCACGAGAAAAAAGTCTAGAAAGCGATCAGTAGCCCCGTGACGTCATCTGGCAGTGCACATGACTCGACGCGTTAAATGAGCCTTCAAGTTTGTAATATCTTGCCTCCGCATCTTTAAGTAAAGGACCTAAAAGGGAAGTCAGGGGATCAACTTATACTGGACGTCTCCGGTCGTGAACGTTCACTTTGCTTCCGTCGACGCATGAGTCACACTGAAGCTGGTTTAGGGGTATCGTCAGACGTACAAATTGAAAATCTAATTACAATGTTATACGATGACTCATAATATTACGGAAAATCTACTTCACCTTACAGATTTCACAAGAAAACTTTCGAGGCTTTCACTAACAATTTTAAATCTCGGAGATACGTTTACGAACATTACAATAAAAATACATGAACATGCAGCAAGAAAGGGCCATAAACTAAATATATGTTCAAGAATAAGTACCGATAAATTCAATGAACATTCAAATACTGTGACAGGCTTTCACAATAATAAAAACACGAGTTGGTAAACGGCCACCAACAGATGGGTGAACTTTAACTCATCACCCACTAACTCCGATAGATGCTATATTGGTATTTAATGGTAACCTTTTACTGTCAGTCGTAAAATGTTAGGTAGAAAGCAGTTTTTAAACGAAAATTCTTTACGCTCTAATATTATGTCGATATTTCATTTCCTATCTAGTTACTTATTCTAATTCAAATATTTTACTTTATAATAATCTATCTACATACAGTTAAAACTATAACAGCTACAATGTAAAATCAGTACAACGGCATTCACTCCCTTGTTGACTATGGTTGTACAAGACAAAAAAATCTTCAGAAAGTTCTCAACGCTCTTTTTAAATGTCATTGACAACCTATAAACTGAGATGCCTGATATAAATTTTATAACAATGTATAACATATGATTTTAAACCAATATCATTGCGGAATTTTTATATTTTACTATATAACGGGTACTCATGATTAACGCTATTAATTGCCGATATTTCGAACCAGTTGCAAAACCTTTGGTCACGGCTAAACTCACCGTTTAGCCTTATTAAAAAAACGTTAATCCTGAGTACACGTTATATAGTAAAAAGCACTATATAATTTGAAAAAGATTGCTTTAAAAGGCATTAACTTTAATAATAGCCATTGCTTGATTCCAATATAATAATATAATGTGATTATAGATAGCCCATATTGTGACCAAAGGTTAAGGCAATCTGTGAGCAAAAATTAAGGTAGGTTAAATCAATATTTTAGGCGAAAGAAACAGAAATAAAATAATAAACAGACTATGTCTCATAAACAGACTATGTCTCACTTTTATATAGAACAAAAGATAAGAATCTTTGTTGATTATTATCCTAATAATAGTCACTATAATATTCTATTTGCTGTTTTAAACCAGCATCAGATTAGAAAAGTTTTGTAGTAATCTTTATGAATACCAATGCGGTTGTGAGACCAGCCGGGTACATTTTAAAGAAAGGACCATCTTCATGTCAAGAGTATGAGGTTGTATGTATATGTATTCGTCCATGGAATGTAGCGATTATATAACATTAGAGGCCTGCAAGCCCGTTTGTTACATAAAAAATAAATATTTAGTTTATATCATGCTAAAATTGAACGAACTCAAAAAATATGACCAGTGTATAAATATTCTACACGTCTGGCCGATATAGGTAAACATGTAAATCATGAATCTGTTGCCAGACATGAAAACATCGACGTCGACGTGGTAACGAACGAGCTGTATGTCGTATCCAACGAAGTGTCTGAGTCATATCTAACGTGACCATGCGTCCCTTTTGAGTCGAGACAGTCCCGCTTCCAGGCTGTGTTCCGTTTTATGCGAGACAGTCCCGCTTCCAAACTAAGTGTCCCGTTGTTTTCAGCGAGCAAAAATGTATTGCTTTTGGAAACAGATAGGCAGTTAAAAGCCATTTCGACTATCAGAACTAATATCAACAACTAATTTCATGAGCTTAAATCTTACTTGAAAACTGGATAAGACATTTTGAAACTGTTTTTCTCTGCCTACATATAAAGTTATTTTTCTTTCATACAGTTATTACCTAGTTGCAAAAAACTAACAATTAGAAACATCTATTTCGAACGACGACTCAATTACTGATTTTGTTAATTGTTAATTGAATTTAACTATTTAATTTGTCGCCCAATTTATGAAAAAATATCTTTTTCACGAAAACCTTTCTCACGAATCATTTTACATGTTGTTGAAAACTGAGTGAAAATCCGTCGAATACTTTGAGTTTATCACAAACAAACAGACAGACAGACAGACACGACAGGGGACTTTATTTTACAAAATTCACAGGTTATTATTATAATTATTATAATGTTTTTGTAGTATACATATACATAGTAAAATAACTTATATCCTTGGCCACTTGGCCAAAATGGCTACGTCATACCGAGCGTGTTCATATTTGCTAAATATTTTTAAGGTCACCGCTGTTGTGAGCTTTGCTTGCAAACATCTGAGATGATTTCATTGGAAACATGCGGGTGTTCATATTAAACTTCGTTTACTGCAATCTCATAATGGTCCTTATTCAAATAACCTTGCAAGATAACTCAATTGAAAGTTCAGAATAAGCGCATCATTGTGCGAAATGAAAATGACTTGGGGTAATAAAATTACGTGGGACGTTCATAGGTCGAGGAAGTTTTACCCAATCCATTTAGATTGGCTTGGCAATTTTTGTGCTAAGGAACAGAAATAAAATTTGTCTCCATAACATATGGAGTAATGATTAACGTATTTACTCAAAGAATTTTGGAAAAATCTCATGTGAGATTAGGGGAACTGATGTGAGTCAAATTACACAAAATCTCACTTGTAGCGGAGAGGCGGTTAAAAAATCGCCAAATCACATTTTTTTACGTGATGTTAAGCAGTCGCAGCCCATAGACATCCACGTATAACCACAAACACAACTGAAACACTTTTTGAGCGCGAATGTAGATACGTTGCTACTCCTGAGAGTTAAGATGGTTGCCTCGCTTCAAATTGTAGCCGGCAACCGAAAGACCAGTTATGCTTTACGGCGGATTTTAACTTTAGCGGAGAGTAACTATTGTTCACCCACCTTTAAGTACACGTCTTCTTACTTATTTTGAAAAAGCACGTATATTCCAAGGTAATTGATTGCAAAACAGCATACTTTATTTATAAATAATAGAATCAGTTGCATTTAAAGTATCGGCAATCACTAAGATCTCAAAGATAATTCTTGAATCTAAGTATAAGTCTCATTTGTTATTCATCCTTACAACATACTGGACGTAAATGGCTTGTTTAGTACTAACGCCTTCTACTCCATATTTGTACTTTCCACAATTCCTAACATTTTTTCCATATCCTGTACCTACACGTTAAAACTTCTATCCATATATCATTATTCTTCTTCATAGTATTTTGTTGATTACATTCTTGTATTCTTTTGTCACTAATTTGGCAGGTAGAAGAATTTGGCATGGTTTTGCTGAGGAGATACCATGATTGCTCTGTTAATCCAATCTGCAGCAAATACTGGGTTTAGGTAGAATAAATGTTGCCTACACTATATTTGGTTATCATTTATACCCCGCATATGCATTCCCACGTTGAATAGCAATCGCAATTCTTTGCTCGAGATATGAACCAGTCCTCTTGTCACCGGCAGCGTCGATGAAACGTGGTACTATTTGTTTGAATTTTTTTTTGGCAAGCGGACCCCACGGGCCAAGGGTTTCAAAGCCAAGCGGAACAAATACGTAATCACTGCTAAGTGAGACATACATATTTATTTTGTATAGCCCTATGGATGGACTTTATTGTGAACGCGATCTCCACTGAAAAGATCCGGCAAGAAACTCAGCAGGTTTGCCATTTCATCTTTTCATATTTATATTATCTCTTTGTTTTCTAAATGACATTATTTGTTACAATATTCTAAGCACATAACATTTTATTCCAGTATGTTGCCTTGCAATTAAATCGCATCATGCTTATATTGCTAATGCCATATAGGTATATAAATAGATGACGCGTCATTATATAACCCATCATCATGTACTGCTATTTACATAGCTTGCATCATAAACACTACAATGAAGTTTTTACGGTTAAAGCGACAATGGACAGACAGCCTTATACGTATCCTTATTTGTGCCGAGATCTATCTTACATTAGTT
Organism: Phocides pigmalion okeechobee; assembly: GCA_018251015.1. Classification (NCBI taxonomy): domain Eukaryota; kingdom Metazoa; phylum Arthropoda; class Insecta; order Lepidoptera; family Hesperiidae; genus Phocides; species Phocides pigmalion. Next base: position 1,468 of record DWON01001148.1, on the reverse strand, counting down.
GAATTTAGCTTTTCTGTTCTATGACGTAATTTGTTTTTTCAATATATGGTATACCATTTTTTTTTATTTTGGTTAAGTTAAGCGCGTAAAATTCAACAATTCTAGTTGCTTGTAAAAAAATCGACTAAGTCGGAAAAATGTCAGGAACTGTGGAATGTATAAATATGGAATACAAGGTGATAGTGTTAAACAAGTAATTTACGTCCAGTATAGTCCTATAGTACAGTACCGGTCCAGTGACATAGATAAGTCAGCCGAGGTCGGAAATTGGATGGGCAACCGCTAATGGTAACACGTTATATGCAGTATTGTCTTTTGAAAACCATTATAAACCGTCCGTTCGGGTTGTCATTGACATTTGGTAGTCGTTAAACCTTGTTGCTGGCGATTTGGAAAAGAATATTTTTAAAGAAGAAAGAAGTATTTTTCTTTCTCAGGAAATAATTAGAAATTTAGATAGGTAGATAGATAAACCGTTTATTTCGTATTTACAACAGATACAGGGTATTTACATTAAGTTTATATATAAACCAAAAAAAGTGACAATTAACAAATCATTTTATTTAATTCGATAGGAATAAAACGAGTGGACAGTAAATAATATTTTTGTTACAACACAGTACTTCTTACAACTCATCGAAATTAATTAAAGATAATGCAGTAGCGACGGCTTATTGGCCTGTTAAATAAAACTGTTTAAATAATTTGCATATCAACTGCAAACATGGTAGAGATAAGGCAAATAAGACGATAACGTACAACGTAACAAGGATGCATTGTATCTATAGGACTAAGATAACTGAATGACCGCCAACAATTTTAATGAAGGCTTACATAACAAGGCTTATTGATTAATTATTCAAATCGCCATTCGCTGCCTTAAACGGTGGTACACTCAATGACAAGGCGCCAACATATGTCTCGGTGTGTGCAGGACATGTATGGATTGATTTACGAGCAGTTCGGTTTGCATATCTATATAAATAAATTTAATTGAATTGCCTATGTGGAATATATATATGCCTGATACTGTTACGATTTTGGAGTTTCTTTCGTCGCCTTTTTTCCAAGATGATGCATCTTACGAGTGGGTGATAGTTTATTATGGTTGTAAAAAGAACTATGAACAAAATTTTAATCAGAAATCGGTTTAATTTTTTACAGTTTCATTTTGAAAATTTTCGTTGCGATGTTAAATTTAGGAACAGCGGTTCATGGAGAATAATATGTCAAATAACGTCTATTCCGTGGTCAGATGTTAAAAGGTGCATAACGAGCAGACAAGCTCACACATCGCCGTATATAAGGTTGAAGATTCCTCTTAGCGTATACGATAAAATTGCCGATTACGCACAAAGATTTACAATCTTTATCTTTGTACGAGGGTGCGTTTTTAAGTCCGCGGAATGGCGGGGGTGGGGGGGGGATAGCGGGCTCATTAAAGGCTGTACGGATTAAGTGACTCATA